>OY288285.1:47441738-47626643 GCA_958450335.1 Hibiscus tridactylites
AAAGCTCCTAATCAGTTACATGAACTCCTAGAATTTGATTAAAATTTGTTTTGCGGTCCTTTTTTAGAGGTTTCGGACGAGCGGGTCGAAATGGTCCTTTCGATGGACCCGTTGGAATTTTAACTAATTAAAAAGTACAGAAATTGAGGTTTGCAATATAATTGTATTCAAAAGCTCCTAATAAATTATTTGAACTCCTAATATTTGAATTAAACATTTTTGCGGTCCTTTTTGTAGAGGTTTCGGACGAGCAGGTCTAAATGGGACTTTCAATGGACCCGTTGGAATTTTAACTGAGTAAAAAGTACAGAAATTGAGGTTTTGCAATATAATTGTGTTGAAAAGCTCCTAATCAATTACATGAATTCCTAAAATTTGATTAAAACTTGTTTTGCAGTCCTTTTTGTAGAGGTTTCGGACGAGCGGGTCGAAATGGGCCATTCAATGACTCGTTGGAATTTTAACTGAGTAAAAAGTACAGAAATTGAGGTTTTGCAATATAATTGTGTTGAAAAGCTCCTAATCAATTACATGAACTTCTAATATTTGAATAAAACATTTTTGCGTTCCTTTTTGTAGAGGTTTCGGACGAGCATGTCTAAATGGGCCTTTCAATGGACCTGTTGGAATTTTAACTGAGTAAAAAGTACAGAAATTGAGGTTTTGCAATATATTTGTGTTGAAAAGCTCCTAATCATTAAATGAACTCCTAATAATTTGATTAAAACTTGATTTGCGGTCCTTTTTTAGAGGTTTCGGACGAGCGGGTCGAAATGGGCCTTTCAATGGAGCTGTTGGAATTTTAACTGAGTAAAAAGTACAGAAATTGAGGTTTTGCAATATAATTGTGTTCAAAAGCTCCTAATCAATTAAATGAACTCCTAATATTTGATTAAAACTTGTTTTGCGGTCCTTTTTTAGAGGTTTCGGACGAGCGGGTCGAAATGGGCCTTTCAATGGAGCTGTTGGAAATTTAACTGAGTAAAAAGTACAGAAATTGAGGTTTTTCAATATAATTGTGTTCAAAAGCTCCTAATCAATTATTTGAACTCCTATTATTTGAATAAAACATTTTTGCGGTCCTTTTCGTAGAGGTTTCAGACGAGGAGGTCTAAATGGGCCTTTCAATGGACCCGTTGGAATTTTAACTGAGTAAAAAGTACAGAAATTGAGGTTTTGCAATATAATTGTGTTGAAAAGCTCCTAATCAATTATTTGAACTCCTAATATTTAAATAAAACTTGTTTTGCGGTCCTTTTTGTAGAGGTTTCGGACGAGCAGGTCGAAATGGGCCTTTCAATGGACCCGTTGGAATCTTAACTGAGTAAAAAGTACAGAAATTGAGGTTTTGCAATATAATTGTGTTTAAAAGCTCCTAATCAGTTACATGAACTCCTAGAATTTGATTAAAACTTGTTTTGCGGTCCTTTTTGTAGAGGTTTCGGACGAGCAGGTCTAAATGGGCCTTTCAATGGACCCGTTGGAATTTTAACTGAGTAAAAAGTACAGAAATTGAGGGTTTTGCAATATAATTGTGTTGAAAAGCTCCTAATCAATTACATGAATTCTTAAAATTTGATTAAAACTTGTTTTGCAGTCCTTTTTGTAGAGGTTTCGGACGAGCGGGTCGAAATGGGCCTTTCAATGGACCCGTTGGAATTCTAACTAAGTAAAAAGTACAGAAATTGAGGTTTTGCAATATAATTGTGTTGAAAGCTCCTAATCAATTAAATGCACTCCTAATATTTGAATAAAACATTTTTGTGTTCCTTTTTGTAGAGGTTTCGGACAATCAGGTCTAAATGGGCCTTTCAATGGACCTGTTGGAATTTTAACAAAGTAAAGGGTACAGAAATTGAGGTTTTTCAATATAAATGTGTTGAAAAGCTCCTAATCAATTTTTTGAACTCCGAATATTTGAATAAAACATTTTTGCGGTCCTTTTTGTAGAGGTTTCGGAGGAACAAGTCTAAATGGGCCTTTCAATGGACCCGTTGGAATTTTAACTGAGTAAAAAGTACAGAAATTGAGGTTTTGCAATATAATTGTGTTGAAAAGCTCCTAATCAATTATATGAACTCCTAAAATTCGATTAAAACTTGTTTTGCGGTCCTTTTTCTAGAGATTCGGACGAGCGGGTCGAAATGGGCCTTTCAATGGAACTGTTGGAATTTTAACTGAGTAAAAAGTACAGAAATTGAGGTTTTGCAATATAATTGTGTTGAAAAGCTCCTAATCAATTACATGAACTCCTAAGATTTAATTAAAACTTGTTTTGCGGTCCTTTTTTAGAGTTTTCGGACGAGCGGGTCGAAATGGGCCTTTCAATGGACCCGTTGGAATTTTAAATGATTAAAAAGTACAGAAATTGAGGTTTTGCAATTTAATTGTGTTGAAAAGCTCCTAATAAATTACATGAATTCCTAGAATTTGATTAAAACTTATTTTGCAGTCCTTTTTGTAGAGGTTTCGGACTAGCGGGTCGAAATGGGCTTTTCAATGGACCCGTTGGAATTTTAACTGAGTAAAAAATACAAAAATTGAGGTTTTGCGATATAATTGTGTTCAAAAGCTCCTAATCAATTAAATGAACTCCTAATATTTGATTAAAACTTGTTTTGCGGTCCTTTTTTAGAGGTTTCAGACGAGCGGGTCGAAATGGGCCTTTCAATGGAGCTGTTGGAAATTTAACTGAGTAAAAAGTACAGAAATTGAGGTTTTTCAATATAATTGTGTTCAAAAGCTCCTAATCAATTATTTGAACTCCTATTATTTGAATAAAACATTTTTGCGGTCCTTTTCGTAGAGGTTTCAGACGAGGAGGTCTAAATGGGCCTTTCAATGGACCCGTTGGAATTTTAACTGAGTAAAAAGTACAGAAATTGAGGTTTTGCAATATAATTGTGTTGAAAAGCTCCTAATCAATTATTTGAACTCCTAATATTTAAATAAAACTTGTTTTGCGGTCCTTTTTGTAGAGGTTTCGGACGAGCAGGTCGAAATGGGCCTTTCAATGGACCCGTTGGAATCTTAACTGAGTAAAAAGTACAGAAATTGAGGTTTTGCAATATAATTGTGTTTAAAAGCTCCTAATCAGTTACATGAACTCCTAGAATTTGATTAAAACTTGTTTTGCGGTCCTTTTGTAGAGGTTTCGGACGAGCAGGTCTAAATGGGCCTTTCAATGGACCCGTTGGAATTTTAACTGAGTAAAAAGTACAGAAATTGAGGTTTTGCAATATAATTGTGTTGAAAAGCTCCTAATCAATTACATGAATTCTTAAAATTTGATTAAAACTTGTTTTGCAGTCCTTTTTGTAGAGGTTTCGGACGAGCGGGTCGAAATGGGCCTTTCAATGGACCCGTTGGAATTCTAACTAAGTAAAAAGTACAGAAATTGAGGTTTTGCAATATAATTGTGTTGAAAAGCTCCTAATCAATTAAATGCACTCCTAATATTTGAATAAAACATTTTTGTGTTCCTTTTTGTAGAGGTTTCGGACAATCAGGTCTAAATGGGCCTTTCAATGGACCTGTTGGAATTTTAACAAAGTAAAGAGTACAGAAATTGAGGTTTTTCAATATAAATGTGTTGAAAAGCTCCTAATCAATTTTTTGAACTCCGAATATTTGAATAAAACATTTTTGCGGTCCTTTTTGTAGAGGTTTCGGAGGAACAAGTCTAAATGGGCCTTTCAATGGACCCGTTGGAATTTTAACTGAGTAAAAAGTACAGAAATTGAGGTTTTGCAATATAATTGTGTTGAAAAGCTCCTAATCAATTATTTGAACTCCTAATATTTAAATAAAACTTGTTTTGCGGTCCTTTTTGTAGAGGTTTCGGACGAGCAGGTCGAAATGGGCCTTTCAATGGACCCGTTGGAATCTTAACTGAGTAAAAAGTACAGAAATTGAGGTTTTGCAATATAATTGTGTTTAAAAGCTCCTAATCAGTTACATGAACTCCTAGAATTTGATTAAAACTTGTTTTGCGGTCCTTTTTGTAGAGGTTTCGGACGAGCAGGTCTAAATGGGCCTTTCAATGGACCCGTTGGAATTTTAACTGAGTAAAAAGTACAGAAATTGAGGTTTTGCAATATAATTGTGTTGAAAAGCTCCTAATCAATTACATGAATTCTTAAAATTTGATTAAAACTTGTTTTGCAGTCCTTTTTGTAGAGGTTTCGGACGAGCGGGTCGAAATGGGCCTTTCAATGGACCCGTTGGAATTCTAACTAAGTAAAAAGTACAGAAATTGAGGTTTTGCAATATAATTGTGTTGAAAAGCTCCTAATCAATTAAATGCACTCCTAATATTTGAATAAAACATTTTTGTGTTCCTTTTTGTAGAGGTTTCGGACAATCAGGTCTAAATGGGCCTTTCAATGGACCTGTTGGAATTTTAACAAAGTAAAGAGTACAGAAATTGAGGTTTTTCAATATAAATGTGTTGAAAAGCTCCTAATCAATTTTTGAACTCCGAATATTTGAATAAAACATTTTTGCGGTCCTTTTTGTAGAGGTTTCGGAGGAACAAGTCTAAATGGGCCTTTCAATGGACCCGTTGGAATTTTAACTGAGTAAAAAGTACAGAAATTGAGGTTTTGCAATATAATTGTGTTGAAAAGCTCCTAATCAATTATATGAACTCCTAAAATTCGATTAAAACTTGTTTTGCGGTCCTTTTTCTTGAGATTCGGACGAGCGGGTCGAAATGGGCCTTTCAATGGAACTGTTGGAATTTTAACTGAGTAAAAAGTACAGAAATTGAGGTTTTGCAATATAATTGTGTTGAAAAGCTCCTAATCAATTACATGAACTCCTAAGATTTAATTAAAACTTGTTTTGCGGTCCTTTTTTAGAGTTTTCGGACGAGCGGGTCGAAATGGGCCTTTCAATGGACCCGTTGGAATTTTAAATGATTAAAAAGTACAGAAATTGAGGTTTTGCAATTTAATTGTGTTGAAAAGCTCCTAATAAATTACATGAATTCCTAGAATTTGATTAAAACTTATTTTGCAGTCCTTTTTGTAGAGGTTTCGGACTAGCGGGTCGAAATGGGCTTTTCAATGGACCCGTTGGAATTTTAACTGAGTAAAAAATACAAAAATTGAGGTTTTGCGATATAATTGTGTTAAAAAGCTCCTAATCAATTATTTGAACTCCTAATATTTGAATAAAACATTTTTGCGGTCCTTTTTGTAGAGGTTTCGGACGAGGAGGTCTAAATGGGCCTTTCAATGGACCCGTTGGAATTTTAACTGAGTAAAAAGTACAGAAATTGAGGTTTTACAATATAATTGTGTTGAAAAGCTCCTAATCAATTTTTTGAACTCCGAATATTTGAATAAAACATTTTTGTGGTCCTTTTTGTAGAGGTTTCGGACGAACAAGTCTAAATGGGCCTTTCAATGGACCCGTTGGAATTTAACTGAGTAAAAAGTACAGAAATTGAGGTTTTGCAATATAATTGTGTTGAATAGCTCCTAATCAATTACATGAACTCCTAAGATTTGATTAAAACTTGTTTTGCGGTCCTTTTTTAGAGGTTTAGGACGAGCGGGTCCAAATGGGCCTTTTAATGGACCCGTTGGAATTTTAACTGATTAAAAAGTACAGAAATTGAGGTTTTGCAATATAATTGTGTTCAAAAGCTCCTAATCAATTACATGAACTCCTAATATTTGAATAAAACATTTTTGTGTTCCTTTTTGTAGAGGTTTCAGATGAGCAGGTCTAAATGGGCCTTTCAATGGACCCGTTGGAATTTTAACTGAGTAAAAAGTACAGAAATTGAGGTTTTGCAATATAATTGAGTTGAAAAGCTCCTAATCAATTACATGAATTCCTAAAATTTGATTAAAACTTGTTTGGCAGTCCTTTTTGTAGAGGTTTCGGACGAGCAGGTCTAAATGGGCCTTTCAATGGACCCGTTGGAATTTTAACTGATTAAAAAGTACAGAAATTGAGGTTTTGCAATTTAATTGTGTTGAAAAGCTCCTAATCAATTACATGAACTTCTAATATTTGAATAAAACATTTTTGCGTTCCTTTTTGTAGAGGTTTCGGACGAGCATGTCTAAATGGGCCTTTCAATGGACCTGTTGGAATTTTAACTGAGTAAAAAGTACAGAAATTGAGGTTTTGCAATATATTTGTGTTGAAAAGCTCCTAATCAATTAAATGTACTCCTAATATTTGATTAAAACTTGATTTGCGGTCCTTTTTTAGAGGTTTCGGACGAGCGGGTCGAAATGGGCCTTTCAATGGAGCTGTTGGAATTTTAACTGCGTAAAAAGTACAGAAATTGAGGTTTTGCAATATAATTGTGTTCAAAAGCTCCTAATCAATTAAATGAACTCCTAATATTTGAATAAAACATTTTTGCGGTCCTTTTTGTAGAGGTTTCGGACGAGGAGGTCTAAATGGGCCTTTCAATGGGACCCGTTGGAATTTTAACTGAGTAAAAAGTACAGAAATTGAGGTTTTGCAACACAATTGTGTTGAAAAGCTCCAAATCAATTACATAAACTCCTAAGATTTAATTTAAAACTTGTTTTGCGGTCCTTTTTTAGAGGTTTCGGACGAGCGGGTCGAAATGGGCCTTTCAATGGACCCGTTGGAATTTTAACTGATTAAAAAGTACAGAAATTGAGGTTTTGCAATTTAATTGTGTTGAAAAGCTCCTAATCAATTACATGAATTCCTAGAATTTGATTAAAACTTATTTTGCTGTCCTTTTTGTAGAGGTTCGGACTAGCGGGTCGAAATGGGCTTTTCAATGGACCCGTTGGAATTTTAACTGAGTAAAAAAATACAAAAATTGAGGTTTTGCAATATAATTGTGTTAAAAAGCTCCTTATCAATTATTTGAACTCCTAATATTTGAATAAAACATTTTTGCGGTCCTTTTTGTAGAGGTTTCGGACGAGGAGGTCTAAATGGGCCTTTCAATGGACCCGTTGGAATTTTAACTGAGTAAAAACTACATAAATTGAGGTTTTACAATATAATTGTGTTGAAAAGCTCCTAATCAATTATTTGAATTCCTAATATTTGAATAAAACATTTTTGCGGTCCTTTTTGTAGAGGTTTCGGACGAGCAGGTCCTAAACGGGCCTTTCAATGGACCCGTTGGAATTTTAACTGAGTAAAAAGTACAGAAATTGAGGTTTTGCAATATAATTGTGTTGAAAAGCTCCTAATCAATTATTTGAACTCCTAATATTAGAATAAAACATTTTTGCGGTCCTTTTTGTAGAGATTTCGGACGAGCAGGTCGAAATGGGCCTTTCAATGGACCCGTTGGAATTTTAACTGAGTAAAAAGTACAGAAATTGAGGTTTTGCAATATAATTGTGTTGAATAGCTCCTAATCAATTACATGAACTCCTAAGATTTGATTAAAACTTGTTTTGCGGTCCTTTTTTTAGAGGTTTCGGACGAGCGGGTGCAAATGGGCCTTTCAATGGACCCGTTGGAATTTTAACTGATTAAAAAGTACAGAAATTGAGGTTTTGCAATATAATTGTGTTCAAAAGCTCCTAATCAATTACATGAACTCCTAATGTTTGAATAAAACATTTTTGTGTTCCTTTTTGTAGAGGTTTCAGACGAGCATTTCTAAATGGGCCTTTAAATGGACCCGTTGGAATTTTAACTGAGTAAAAAGTACAGAAATTGAGGTTTTGCAATATAATTGAGTTGAAAAGCTCCTAATCAATTACATGAATTCCTAAAATTTGATTAAAACTTGTTTTGCAGTCCTTTTTGTAGAGGTTTCGGACAAGCAGGTCTAAATGGGCCTTTCAATGGACCCGTTGGAATTTTAACTGAGTAAAAAATACAGAAATTGAGGTTTTGCAATATAATTGTGTTGAAAAGCTCCTAATCAATTACATGAACTCCTAAAATTCGATTAAAACTTGTTTTGCGGTCCTTTTTCTAGAGATTCGGACGAGCGGGTCGAAATGGGCCTTTCAATGGAACTATTGGAATTTTAACTGAGTAAAAAGTTCAGAAATTGAGTTTTGGTAATATAATTGTGTTGAAAAGCTCCTAATCAATTACATGAACTCCTAAGATTTAATTAAAACTTGTTTTTCGGTCCTTTTTTAGAAGTTTCGGACGAGCGGGTCGAAATGGGCCTTTCAATGGACCCGTTGTAATTTTAACTAATTAAAAAGTACATAAATTGAGGTTTTGCATTTTAATTGTGTTGAAAAGCTCCTAATCAATTACATGAATTCCTAGAATTTGATTAAAACTTATTTTGCAGTCCTTATTGTAGAGGTTTCGGACTAGCGGGTCGAAATGGGCTTTTCAATGGACCCGTTGGAATTTTAACTGAGTAAAAAATATAAAAATTGAGGTTTTGCAATATAATTGTGTTAAAAGCTCCTTATCAATTATTTGAACTCCTAATATTTGAATAAAACATTTTTGCGGTCCTTTTTGTAGAGGTTTCGGACGAGGAGGTCTAAATGGGCCTTTCAATGGACCCGTTGGAATTTTAACTGAGTAAAAACTACATAAATTGAGGTTTTACAATATAATTGTGTTGAAAAGCTCCTAATCAATTATTTGAATTCCTAATATTTGAATAAAACATTTTTGCGGTCCTTTTTGTAGAGGTTTCGGACGAGCAGGTCTAAACGGGCCTTTCAATGGACCCGTTGGAATTTTAACTTAGTAAAAAGTACAGAAATTGAGGTTTTGCAATATAATTGTGTTGAAAAGCTCCTAATCAATTATTTGAACTCCTAATATTAGAATAAAACATTTTTGCGGTCCTTTTTGTAGAGATTTCGGACGAGCAGGTCGAAATGGGCCTTTCAATGGACCCGTTGGAATTTTAACTGAGTAAAAAGTACAGAAATTGAGGTTTTGCAATATAATTGTGTTGAATAGCTCCTAATCAATTACATGAACTCCTAAGATTTGATTAAAACTTGTTTTGCGGTCCTTTTTAGAGGTTTCGGACGAGCGGGTGCAAATGGGCCTTTCAATGGACCCGTTGGAATTTTAACTGATTAAAAAGTACAGAAATTGAGGTTTTGCAATATAATTGTGTTCAAAAGCTCCTAATCAATTACATGAACTCCTAATGTTTGAATAAAACATTTTTGTGTTCCTTTTTGTAGAGGTTTCAGACGAGCATTTCTAAATGGGCCTTTAAATGGACCCGTTGGAATTTTAACTGAGTAAAAAGTACAGAAATTGAGGTTTTGCAATATAATTGAGTTGAAAAGCTCCTAATCAATTACATGAATTCCTAAAATTTGATTAAAACTTGTTTTGCAGTCCTTTTTGTAGAGGTTTCGGACAAGCAGGTCTAAATGGGCCTTTCAATGGACCCGTTGGAATTTTAACTGAGTAAAAAATACAGAAATTGAGGTTTTGCAATATAATTGTGTTGAAAAGCTCCTAATCAATTACATGAACTCCTAAAATTCGATTAAAACTTGTTTTGCGGTCCTTTTTCTAGAGATTCAGACGAGCGGGTCGAAATGGGCCTTTCAATGGAACTATTGGAATTTTAACTGAGTAAAAAATTCAGAAATTGAGT
This sequence comes from Hibiscus tridactylites, assembly GCA_958450335.1. Classification (NCBI taxonomy): domain Eukaryota; kingdom Viridiplantae; phylum Streptophyta; class Magnoliopsida; order Malvales; family Malvaceae; genus Hibiscus; species Hibiscus tridactylites. The sequence goes on from OY288285.1 coordinate 47,451,307, forward strand.
TTTGGTAATATAATTGTGTTGAAAAGCTCCTAATCAATTACATGAACTCCTAAGATTTAATTAAAACTTGTTTTTCGGTCCTTTTTTAGAGGTTTCGGACGAGCGGGTCGAAATGGGCCTTTCAATGGACCCGTTGTAATTTTAACTTATTAAAAAGTACATAAATTGAGGTTTTGCATTTTAATTGTGTTGAAAAGCTCCTAATCAATTACATGAATTCCTAGAATTTGATTAAAACTTATTTTGCAGTCCTTATTGTAGAGGTTTCGGACTAGCGGGTCGAAATGGGCTTTTCAATGGACCCGTTGGAATTTTAACTGAGTAAAAAATATAAAAATTGAGGTTTTGCAATATAATTGTGTTAAAAAGCTCCTAATCAATTATTTGAACTCCTAATATTTGAATAAAACATTTTTGCGGTCCTTTTTGTAGAGGTTTCGGACGAGGAGGTCTAAATGGGCCTTTCAATGGACCCGTTGGAATTTTAACTTAGTAAAAAGTACAGAAATTGAGGTTTTACAATATAATTGTGTTGAAAAGCTCCTAATCAATTATTTGAATTCTTAATATTTGAATAAAACATTTTTGCGGTCCTCTTTGTAGAGGTTTCGGACGAGCAGGTCTAAACGGGCCTTTCAATGGACCCGTTGGAATTTTAACTGAGTAAAAAGTACAGAAATTGAGGTTTTGCAATATAATTGTGTTGAAAAGCTCCTAATCAATTATTTGAACTCCTAATATTAGAATAAAACATTTTTGCGGTCCTTTTTGTAGAGATTTCGGACGAGCAGGTCGAAATGGGCCTTTCAATGGACCCGTTGGAATTTTAAATGAGTAAAAAGTACAGAAATTGAGGTTTTGCAATATAATTGTGTTGAATAGCTCCTAATCAATTACCTGAACTCCTAGGATTTGATTAAAACTTGTTTTGCGGTCGTTTTTTAGAGGTTTTGGACGAGCGGGTGCAAATGGGCCTTTCAATGGACCCGTTGGAATTTTAACTGAGTAAAAAGTACAAAAATTGAGGTTTTGCAATATAATTGAGTTGAAAAGCTCCTAATCAATTACATGAATTCCTAAAATTTGATTAAAACTTGTTTTGCAGTCCTTTTTGTAGAGGTTTCGGACGAGCAGGTCTAAATGGGCCTTTCAATGGACCCGTTGGAATTTTAACTGAGTAAAAATACAGAAATTGAGGTTTTGCAATATAATTGTGTTGAAAAGCTCCTAATCAATTACATGAACTCCTAAAATTCGATTAAAACTTGTTTTGCGGTCCTTTTTCTAGAGATTCGGACGAGCGGGTCGAAATGGGCCTTTCAATGGAACTGATGGAATTTTAACTGAGTAAAAAGTACAGAAATTGAGGTTTTGCAATATAATTGTGTTGAAAAGCTCCTAATCAATTACATGAACTCCTAAGATTTAATTAAAACTTGTTTTGCGGTCCTTTTTTAGAGGTTTCGGACGAGCGGGTCGAAATGGGCCTTTCAATGGACCCGTTGGAATTTTAACTGATTAAAAAGTACATAAATTGAGGTTTTGCATTTTAATTGTGTTGAAAAGCTCCTAATCAATTACATGAATTCCTAGAATTTGATTAAAACTTATTTTGCAGTCCTTATTGTAGAGGTTTCGGACTAGCGGGTCGAAATGGGCTTTTCAATGGACCCGTTGGAATTTTAACTGAGTAAAAAATACAAAAATTGAGGTTTTGCAATATAATTGTGTTAAAAAGCTCCTAATCAATTATTTGAACTCCTAATATTTGAATAAAACATTTTTGCGGTCCTTTTTGTAGAGGTTTCGGACGAGGAGGTCTAAATGGGCCTTTCAATGGACCCGTTGGAATTTTAACTGAGTAAAAAGTACAGAAATTGAGGTTTCACAATATAATTGTGTTGAAAAGCTCCTAATCAATTATTTGAATTCCTAATATTTGAATAAAACGTTTTTGCGGTCCTTTTTGTAGAGGTTTCGGACGAGCAGGTCTAAACGGGCCTTTCAATGGACCCGTTGGAATTTTAACTGAGTAAAAAGTACAGAAATTGAGGTTTTGCAATATAATTGTGTTGAAAAGCTCCTAATCAATTATTTGAACTCCTAATATTAGAATAAAACATTTTTGTGGTCCTTTTTGTAGAGATTTCGGACGAGCAGGTCGAAATGGGCCTTTCAATGGACCCTTTGGAATTTTAATTGAGTAAAAAGTACAGAAATTGAGGTTTTGCAATATAATTGTGTTGAATAGCTCCTAATCAATTACATGAACTCCTAAGATTTGATTAAAACTTGTTTTGCGGTCCTTTTTTAGAGGTTTCGGACGAGCGGGTGCAAATGGGCCTTTCAATGGACCCGTTGGAATTTTAACTGATTAAAAAGTACATAAATTGAGGTTTTGCAATATAATTGTGTTCAAAAGCTCCCAATAAATTATTTGAACTCCTAATATTTGAATAAAACATTTTTGTGGTCCTTTTTGTAGAGGTTTTAGACGAGCAGGTCTAAATGGGCCTTTCAATGGACCCGTTGGAATTTTAACTAAGTAAAAAGTACAGAAATTGAGGTTTTGCAATATAATTGAGTTGAAAAGCTCCTAATCAATTACATGAATTCCTATAATTTGATTAAAACTTGTTTTGCAGTCCTTTTTGTAGAGGTTTCGGACGAGCGGGTCGAAATGGGCCTTTCAATGGACCCGTTGGAATTTTAACTGAGTAAAAACTACAGAAATTGAGGTTTTGCAATATAATTGTGTTGAAAAGCTCCTAATCAATTACATGAACTCCTAATATTTGAATAAAACATTTTTGTGTTCCTTTTTGTAGAGGTTTCGGACGAGGAGGTCTAAATGGGCCTTTCAATGGACCCGTTGGAATTTTAACTGAGTAAAAAGTACAGAAATTGAGGTTTTACAATATAATTGTGTTGAAAAGCTCCTAATCAATTTTTTGAACTCCGAATATTTGAATAAAACATTTTTGCGGTCCTTTTTGTAGAGGTTTCGGACGAACAAGTCTAAATGGGCCTTTCAATGGACCCGTTGGAATTTTAACTGAGTAAAAAGTACAGAAATTGAGGTTTTGCAATATAATTGTGTTGAATAGCTCCTAATCAATTACATGAACTCCTAAGATTTGATTAAAACTTGTTTTGCGGTCCTTTTTTAGAGGTTTCGGACGAGCGGGTCCAAATGGGCCTTTTAATGGACCCGTTGGAATTTTAACTGATTAAAAAGTACAGAAATTGAGGTTTTGCAATATAATTGTGTTCAAAAGCTCCTAATCAATTACATGAACTCCTAATATTTGAATAAAACATTTTTGTGTTCCTTTTTGTAGAGGTTTCAGACGAGCAGGTCTAAATGGGCCTTTCAATGGACCCGTTGGAATTTTAACTGAGTAAAAAGTACAGAAATTGAGGTTTTGCAATATAATTGAGTTGAAAAGCTCCTAATCAATTACATGAATTCCTAAAATTTGATTAAAACTTGTTTGGCAGTCCTTTTTGTAGAGGTTTCGGACGAGCAGGTCTAAATGGGCCTTTCAATGGACCCGTTGGAATTTTAACTGATTAAAAAGTACAGAAATTGAGGTTTTGCAATTTAATTGTGTTGAAAAGCTCCTAATCAATTACATGAACTTCTAATATTTGAATAAAACATTTTTGCGTTCCTTTTTGTAGAGGTTTCGGACGAGCATGTCTAAATGGGCCTTTCAATGGACCTGTTGGAATTTTAACTGAGTAAAAAGTACAGAAATTGAGGTTTTGCAATATATTTGTGTTGAAAAGCTCCTAATCAATTAAATGAACTCCTAATATTTGATTAAAACTTGATTTGCGGTCCTTTTTTAGAGGTTTCGGACGAGCGGGTCGAAATGGGCCTTTCAATGGAGCTGTTGGAATTTTAACTGCGTAAAAAGTACAGAAATTGAGGTTTTGCAATATAATTGTGTTCAAAAGCTCCTAATCAATTAAATGAACTCCTAATATTTGAATAAAACATTTTTGCGGTCCTTTTTGTAGAGGTTTCGGATGAGGAGGTCTAAATGGGCCTTTCAATGGACCCGTTGGAATTTTAACTGAGTAAAAAGTACAAAAATTGAGGTTTTGCAATACAATTGTGTTGAAAAGCTCCAAATCAATTACATAAACTCCTAAGATTTAATTAAAACTTGTTTTGCGGTCCTTTTTTAGAGGTTTCGGACGAGCGGGTCGAAATGGGCCTTTCAATGGACCCGTTGGAATTTTAACTGATTAAAAAGTACAGAAATTGAGGTTTTGCAATTTAATTGTGTTGAAAAGCTCCTAATCAATTACATGAATTCCTAGAATTTGATTAAAACTTATTTTGCTGTCCTTTTTGTAGAGGTTTCGGACTAGCGGGTCGAAATGGGCTTTTCAATGGACCCGTTGGAATTTTAACTGAGTAAAAAAATACAAAAATTGAGGTTTTGCAATATAATTGTGTTAAAAAGCTCCTTATCAATTATTTGAACTCCTAATATTTGAATAAAACATTTTTGCGGTCCTTTTTGTAGAGGTTTCGGACGAGGAGGTCTAAATGGGCCTTTCAATGGACCCGTTGGAATTTTAACTGAGTAAAAACTACATAAATTGAGGTTTTACAATATAATTGTGTTGAAAAGCTCCTAATCAATTATTTGAATTCCTAATATTTGAATAAAACATTTTTGCGGTCCTTTTTGTAGAGGTTTCGGACGAGCAGGTCTAAACGGGCCTTTCAATGGACCCGTTGGAATTTTAACTGAGTAAAAAGTACAGAAATTGAGGTTTTGCAATATAATTGTGTTGAAAAGCTCCTAATCAATTATTTGAACTCCTAATATTAGAATAAAACATTTTTGCGGTCCTTTTTGTAGAGATTTCGGACGAGCAGGTCGAAATGGGCCTTTCAATGGACCCGTTGGAATTTTAACTGAGTAAAAAGTACAGAAATTGAGGTTTTGCAATATAATTGTGTTGAATAGCTCCTAATCAATTACATGAACTCCTAAGATTTGATTAAAACTTGTTTTGCGGTCCTTTTTTAGAGGTTTCGGACGAGCGGGTGCAAATGGGCCTTTCAATGGACCCGTTGGAATTTTAACTGATTAAAAAGTACAGAAATTGAGGTTTTGCAATATAATTGTGTTCAAAAGCTCCTAATCAATTACATGAACTCCTAATGTTTGAATAAAACATTTTTGTGTTCCTTTTTGTAGAGGTTTCAGACGAGCATTTCTAAATGGGCCTTTAAATGGACCCGTTGGAATTTTAACTGAGTAAAAAGTACAGAAATTGAGGTTTTGCAATATAATTGAGTTGAAAAGCTCCTAATCAATTACATGAATTCCTAAAATTTGATTAAAACTTGTTTTGCAGTCCTTTTTGTAGAGGTTTCGGACAAGCAGGTATAAATGGGCCTTTCAATGGACCCGTTGGAATTTTAACTGAGTAAAAAATACAGAAATTGAGGTTTTGCAATATAATTGTGTTGAAAAGCTCCTAATCAATTACATGAACTCCTAAAATTCGATTAAAACTTGTTTTGCGGTCCTTTTTCTAGAGATTCGGACGAGCGGGTCGAAATGGGCCTTTCAATGGAACTATTGGAATTTTAACTGAGTGAAAAGTTCAGAAATTGAGTTTTGGTAATATAATTGTGTTGAATAGCTCCTAATCAATTACATGAACTCCTAAGATTTAATTAAAACTTGTTTTTCGGTCCTTTTTTAGAGGTTTCGGACGAGCGGGTCGAAATGGGCCTTTCAATGGACCCGTTGTAATTTTAACTAATTAAAAAGTACATAAATTGAGGTTTTGCATTTTAATTGTGTTGAAAAGCTCCTAATCAATTACATGAATTCCTAGAATTTGATTAAAACTTATTTTGCAGTCCTTATTGTAGAGGTTTCGGACTAGCGGGTCGAAATGGGCTTTTCAATGGACCCGTTGGAATTTTAACTGAGTAAAAAATATAAAAAATGAGGTTTTGCAATATAATTGTGTTAAAAAGCTCCTTATCAATTATTTGAACTCCTAATATTTGAATAAAACATTTTTGCGGTCCTTTTTGTAGAGGTTTCGGACGAGGAGGTCTAAATGGGCCTTTCAATGGACCCGTTGGAATTTTAACTGAGTAAAAACTACATAAATTGAGGTTTTACAATATAATTGTGTTGAAAAGCTCCTAATCAATTATTTGAATTCCTAATATTTGAATAAAACATTTTTGCGGTCCTTTTTGTAGAGGTTTCGGACGAGCAGGTCTAAACGGGCCTTTCAATGGACCCGTTGGAATTTTAACTGAGTAAAAAGTACAGAAATTGAGGTTTTGCAATATAATTGTGTTGAAAAGCTCCTAATCAATTATTTGAACTCCTAATATTAGAATAAAACATTTTTGCGGTCCTTTTTGTAGAGATTTCGGACGAGCAGGTCGAAATGGGCCTTTCAATGGACCCGTTGGAATTTTAACTGAGTAAAAAGTACAGAAATTGAGGTTTTGCAATATAATTGTGTTGAATAGCTCCTAATCAATTACATGAACTCCTAAGATTTGATTAAAACTTGTTTTGCGGTCCTTTTTTAGAGGTTTCGGACGAGCGGGTGCAAATGGGCCTTTCAATGGACCCGTTGGAATTTTAACTGATTAAAAAGTATAGAAATTGAGGTTTTGCAATATAATTGTGTTCAAAAGCTCCTAATCAATTACATGAACTCCTAATGTTTGAATAAAACATTTTTGTGTTCCTTTTTGTAGAGGTTTCAGACGAGCATTTCTAAATGGGCCTTTAAATGGACCCGTTGGAATTTTAACTGAGTAAAAAGTACAGAAATTGAGGTTTTGCAATATAATTGAGTTGAAAAGCTCCTAATCAATTACATGAATTCCTAAAATTTGATTAAAACTTGTTTTGCAGTCCTTTTTGTAGAGGTTTCGGACAAGCAGGTCTAAATGGGCCTTTCAATGGACCCGTTGGAATTTTAACTGAGTAAAAAATACAGAAATTGAGGTTTTGCAATATAATTGTGTTGAAAAGCTCCTAATCAATTACATGAACTCCTAAAATTCGATTAAAACTTGTTTTGCGGTCCTTTTTCTAGAGATTCGGACGAGCGGGTCGAAATGGGCCTTTCAATGGAACTATTGGAATTTTAACTGAGTAAAAAGTTCAGAAATTGAGTTTTGGTAATATAATTGTGTTGAAAAGCTCCTAATCAATTACATGAACTCCTAAGATTTAATTAAAACTTGTTTTTCGGTCCTTTTTTAGAGGTTTCGGACGAGCGGGTCGAAATGGGCCTTTCAATGGACCCGTTGTAATTTTAACTTATTAAAAAGTACATAAATTGAGGTTTTGCATTTTAATTGTGTTGAAAAGCTCCTAATCAATTACATGAATTCCTAGAATTTGATTAAAACTTATTTTGCAGTCCTTATTGTAGAGGTTTCGGACTAGCGGGTCGAAATGGGCTTTTCAATGGACCCGTTGGAATTTTAACTGAGTAAAAAATATAAAAATTGAGGTTTTGCAATATAATTGTGTTAAAAAGATCCTAATCAATTATTTGAACTCCTAATATTTGAATAAAACATTTTTGCGGTCCTTTTTGTAGAGGTTTCGGACGAGGAGGTCTAAATGGGCCTTTCAATGGACCCGTTGGAATTTTAACTTAGTAAAAAGTACAGAAATTGAGGTTTTACAATATAATTGTGTTGAAAAGCTCCTAATCAATTATTTGAATTCTTAATATTTGAATAAAACATTTTTGCGGTCCTCTTTGTAGAGGTTTCGGACGAGCAGGTCTAAACGGGCCTTTCAATGGACCCGTTGGAATTTTAACTGAGTAAAAAGTACAGAAATTGAGGTTTTGCAATATAATTGTGTTGAAAAGCTCCTAATCAATTACATGAACTCCTAAGATTTGATTAAAACTTGTTTTGCGGTCCTTTTTTAGAGGTTTCGGACGAGCGGGTGCAAATGGGCCTTTCAATGGACCCGTTGGAATTTTAACTGATTAAAAAGTACAGAAATTGAGGTTTTGCAATATAATTGTGTTCAAAAGCTCCTAATCAATTACATGAACTCCTAATGTTTGAATAAAACATTTTTGTGTTCCTTTTTGTAGAGGTTTCAGACGAGCATTTCTAAATGGGCCTTTCAATGGACCCGTTGGAATTTTAACTGAGTAAAAAGTACAGAAATTGAGGTTTTGCAATATAATTGTGTTCAAAAGCTCCTAATCAATTACATGAATTCCTATAATTTGATTAAAACTTGTTTTGCAGTCCTTTTTGTAGAGGTTTCGGACGAGCGGGTCGAAATGGGCCTTTCAATGGACCCGTTGGAATTTTAACTGATTAAAAAGTACAGAAATTGAGGTTTTACAATATAATTGTATTCAAAAGCTCCTAATAAATTATTTGAACTCCTAATATTTGAATAAAACATTTTTGCGGTCCTTTTTGTAGAGATTTCGGACGAGCAGGTCGAAATGGGCCTTTCAATGGACCCGTTGGAATTTTAACTGAGTAAAAAGTACAGAAATTGAGGTTTTGCAATATAATTGTGTTGAATAGCTCCTAATCAATTACATGAACTCCTAGGATTTTATTAAAACTTGTTTTGCGGTCGTTTTTTAGAGGTTTTGGACGAGCGGGTGCAAATGGGCCTTTCAATGGACCCGTTGGAATTTTAACTGATTAAAAAGTACAAAAATTGAGGTTTTGCAATATAATTGTGTTCAAAAGCTCCTAATAAATTATTTGAACTCCTAATATTTGAATAAAACATTTATGTGGTCCTTTTTGTAGAGGTTTCAGACGAGCAGGTCTAAATGGGCCTTTCAATGGACCCGTTGGAATTTTAACTGAGTAAAAAGTACAAAAATTGAGGTTTTGCAATATAATTGAGTTGAAAAGCTCCTAATCAATTACATGAATTCCTAAAATTTGATTAAAACTTGTTTTGCAGTCCTTTTTGTAGAGGTTTCGGACGAGCAGGTCTAAATGGGCCTTTCAATGGACCCGTTGGAATTTTAACTGAGTAAAAATACAGAAATTGAGGTTTTGCAATATAATTGTGTTGAAAAGCTCCTAATCAATTACATGAACTCCTAAAATTCGATTAAAACTTGTTTTGCGGTCCTTTTTCTAGAGATTCGGACGAGCGGGTCGAAATGGGCCTTTCAATGGAACTGTTGGAATTTTAACTGAGTAAAAAGTACAGAAATTGAGGTTTTGCAATATAATTGTGTTGAAAAGCTCCTAATCAATTACATGAACTCCTAAGATTTAATTAAAACTAGTTTTGCGGTCCTTTTTTAGAGGTTTCGGACGAGCGGGTCGAAATGGGCCTTTCAATGGACCCGTTGGAATTTTAACTGATTAAAAAGTACATAAATTGAGGTTTTGCATTTTAATTGTGTTGAAAAGCTCCTAATCAATTACATGAATTCCTAGAATTTGATTAAAACTTATTTTGCAGTCCTTATTGTAGAGGTTTCGGACTAGCGGGTCGAAATGGGCTTTTCAATGGACCCGTTGGAATTTTAACTGAGTAAAAAATACAAAAATTGAGGTTTTGCAATATAATTGTGTTAAAAAGCTCCTAATCAATTATTTGAACTCCTAATATTTGAATAAAACATTTTTGCGGTCCTTTTTGTAGAGGTTTCGGACGAGGAGGTCTAAATGGGCCTTTCAATGGACCCGTTGGAATTTTAACTGAGTAAAAAGTACAGAAATTGAGGTTTTACAATATAATTGTGTTGAAAAGCTCCTAATCAATTATTTGAATTCCTAATATTTGAATAAAACGTTTTTGCGGTCCTTTTTGTAGAGGTTTCGGACGAGCAGGTCTAAACGGGCCTTTCAATGGACCCGTTGGAATTTTAACTGAGTAAAAAGTACAGAAATTGAGGTTTTGCAATATAATTGTGTTGAAAAGCTCCTAATCAATTATTTGAACTCCTAATATTAGAATAAAACATTTTTGTGGTCCTTTTTGTAGAGATTTCGGACGAGCAGGTCGAAATGGGCCTTTCAATGGACCCTTTGGAATTTTAATTGAGTAAAAAGTACAGAAATTGAGGTTTTGCAATATAATTGTGTTGAATAGCTCCTAATCAATTACATGAACTCCTAAGATTTGATTAAAACTTGTTTTGCGGTCCTTTTTTAGAGGTTTCGGACGAGCGGGTGCAAATGGGCCTTTCAATGGACCCGTTGGAATTTTAACTGATTAAAAAGTACATAAATTGAGGTTTTGCAATATAATTGTGTTCAAAAGCTCCCAATAAATTATTTGAACTCCTAATATTTGAATAAAACATTTTTGTGGTCCTTTTTGTAGAGGTTTTAGACGAGCAGGTCTAAATGGGCCTTTCAATGGACCCGTTGGAATTTTAATTAAGTAAAAAGTACAGAAATTGAGGTTTTGCAATATAATTGAGTTGAAAAGCTCCTAATCAATTACATGAATTCCTATAATTTGATTAAAACTTGTTTTGCAGTCCTTTTTGTAGAGGTTTCGGACGAGCGGGTCGAAATGGGCCTTTCAATGGACCCGTTGGAATTTTAACTGAGTAAAAACTACAGAAATTGAGGTTTTGCAATATAATTGTGTTGAAAAGCTCCTAATCAATTACATGAACTCCTAATATTTGAATAAAACATTTTTGTGTTCCTTTTTGTAGAGGTTTCGGACGAGCAGGTCTAAATGGGCCTTTCAATGGACCTGTTGGAATTTTAACTAAGTAAAGAGTACAGAAATTGAGGTTTTGCAATATAAATGTGTTGAAAAGCTCCTAATCAATTTTTTGAACTCCGAATATTTGAATAAAACATTTTTGCGGTCCTTTTTGTAGAGGTTTCGGACGAACAAGTCTAAATGGGCCTTTCAATGGACCCGTTGGAATTTTAACTGAGTAAAAAGTACAGAAATTGAGGTTTTGCAATATAATTGTGTTGAAAAGATCCTAATAAATTACATGAACTCCTAAAATTCGATAAAAACTTGTTTTGCGGTCCTTTTTCTAGAGATTCGGACGAGCAGGTCGAAATGGGCCTTTCAATGGACCCGTTGGAATTTTAACTGAGTAAAAAGTACAGAAATTGAGGTTTTGCAATATAATTGAGTTGAAAAGCTCCTAATCAATTACATGAATTCCTAAAATTTTATTAAAACTTGTTTTGCAGTCCTTTTTGTAGAGGTTTCGGACGAGCGGGTTGAAATGGGCCTTTCAATGGACCCGTTGGAATTTAACTGAGTAAAAAGTACAGAAATTGAGATTTTGCAATATAATTGTGTTGAAAAGCTCCTAATCAATTACATGAACTCCTAATATTTGAATAAAACATTTTTGTGTTCCTTTTTGTAGAGGTTTCGGACGAGCAGGTCTAAATGGGCCTTTCAATGGACCTGTTGGAATTTTAACTAAGTAAAGAGTACAGAAATTGAGGTTTTGATATATAAATGTGTTGAAAAGCTCCTAATCAATTTTTTGAACTCCGAATATTTGAATAAAACATTTTTGCGGTCCTTTTTGTAGAGGTTTCGGACGAACAAGTCTAAATGGGCCTTTCAATGGACCCGTTGGAATTTTAACTGAGTAAAAAGTACAGAAATTGAGGTTTTGCAATATATTTGTGTTGAAAAGCTCTTAATCAATTACATGAACTCCTAAAATTCGATTAAAACTTGTTTTGCGGTCCTTTTTCTAGAGATTCGGACGAGCGGGTCGAAATGGGCCTTTCAATGGAACTGTTGGAATTTTAACTGAGTAAAAAGTACAGAAATTGAGGTTTTGCAATATAATTGTGTTTAAAAGCTCCTAATCAGTTACATGAACTCCTAGAATTTGATTAAAACTTGTTTTGCGGTCCTTTTTTAGAGGTTTCGGACGAGCGGGTCGAAATGGTCCTTTCGATGGACCCGTTGGAATTTTAACTGATTAAAAAGTACAGAAATTGAGGTTTTACAATATAATTGTATTCAAAAGCTCCTAATAAATTATTTGAACTCCTAATATTTGAATTAAACATTTTTGCGGTCCTTTTTGTAGAGGTTTCGGACGAGCAGGTCTAAATGGGCCTTTCAATGGACCCGTTGGAATTTTAACTGAGTAAAAAGTACAGAAATTGAGGTTTTGCAATATAATTGTGTTGAAAAGCTCCTAATCAATTACATGAATTCCTAAAATTTGATTAAAACTTGTTTTGTAGTCCTTTTTGTAGAGGTTTCGGACGAGCGGGTCGAAATGGGCCTTTCAATGGACTCGTTGGAATTTTAACTGAGTAAAAAGTACAGAAATTGAGGTTTTGCAATATAATTGCGTTGAAAAGCTCCTACTCAATTACATGAACTCCTAATATTTGAATAAAACATTTTTGCATTCCTTTTTGTAGAGGTTTCGGACGAGCAGGTCTAAATGGGCCTTTCAATGGACCTGTTGGAATTTTAACTGAGTAAAAAGTACAGAAATTGAGGTTTTGCAATATAATTGTTTTTAAAAGCTCCTAATCAATTATTTGAACTCCTAATATTTGAATAAAACATTTTTGCGGTCCTTTTTGTAGAGGTTTCGGAGGAGCAGGTCGAAATGAGAATTTCAATGGACTCGTTGTAATTTTAACTGAGTAAAAAGTAGAGAAATTGAGGTTTTGCAATATAATTGTGTTGAAAAGCTCCTAATCAATTATTTGAACTCCTAATATTTTATTAAATCTTGTTTTGCGATCCTTTTTGTAGAGGTTTCAGACGAGCAGGTCGAAATGGGCCTTTCAATGGATCTGTTGGAATTTTAACTGAGTAAAAAGTACAGAAATTGAGGTTTTGCAATATAATTGTGTTTAAAAGCTCCTAATCAGTTACATGAACTCCTAGAATTTGATTAAAATTTGTTTTGCGGTCCTTTTTTAGAGGTTTCGGACGAGCGGGTCGAAATGGTCCTTTCGATGGACCCGTTGGAATTTTAACTAATTAAAAAGTACAGAAATTGAGGTTTTGCAATATAATTGTATTCAAAAGCTCCTAATAAATTATTTGAACTCCTAATATTTGAATTAAACATTTTTGCGGTCTTTTTTGTAGAGGTTTCGGACGAGCAGGTCTAAATGGGACTTTCAATGGACACGTTGGAATTTTAACTGAGTAAAAAGTACAGAAATTGAGGTTTTGCAATATAATTGTGTTGAAAAGCTCCTAATCAATTACATGAATTCTTAAAATTTGATTAAAACTTGTTTTGCAGTCCTTTTTGTAGAGGTTTCGGACGAGCGGGTCGAAATGGGCCATTCAATGGACTCGTTGGAATTTTAACTGAGTAAAAAGTACAGAAATTGAGGTTTTGCAATATAATTGTGTTGAAAAGCTCCTAATCAATTACATGAACTTCTAATATTTGAATAAAACATTTTTGCGTTCCTTTTTGTAGAGGTTTCGGACGAGCATGTCTAAATGGGCCTTTCAATGGACCTGTTGGAATTTTAACTGAGTAAAAAGTACAGAAATTGAGGTTTTGCAATATATTTGTGTTGAAAAGCTCCTAATCAATTAAATGAACTCCTAATATTTGATTAAAACTTGATTTGCGGTCCTTTTTTAGAGGTTTCGGACGAGCGGGTCGAAATGGGCCTTTCAATGGAGCTGTTGGAATTTTAACTGAGTAAAAAGTACAGAAATTGAGGTTTTGCAATATAATTGTGTTCAAAAGCTCCTAATCAATTAAATGAACTCCTAATATTTGATTAAAACTTGTTTTGCGGTCCTTTTTTAGAGGTTTCAGACGAGCGGGTCGAAATGGGCCTTTCAATGGAGCTGTTGGAAATTTAACTGAGTAAAAAGTACAGAAATTGAGGTTTTTCAATATAATTGTGTTCAAAAGCTCCTAATAAATTATTTGAACTCCTAATATTTGAATAAAACATTTTTGCGGTCCTTTTTGCAGAGGTTTCGGACGAGCAGGTCTAAATGGGCCTTTCAATGGACCCGTTGGAATTTTAACTGATTAAAAAGTACAGAAATTGAGGTTTTGCAATATAATTGTGTTCGAAAGCTCCTAATCAATTACATGAATTCCTAAAATTTGATTAAAACTTGTTTTGCAGTCCTTTTTGTAGAGGTTTCAGACGAGCGGGTCGAAATGGGCCTTTCGATGGACCCGTTGGAATTTTAACTAATTAAAAAGTACAGAAATTGAGGTTTTGCAATATAATTGTATTCAAAAGCTCCTAATAAATTATTTGAACTCCTAATATTTGAATTAAACATTTTTGCGGTCTTTTTTGTAGAGGTTTCGGACGAGCAGGTCTAAATGGGACTTTCAATGGACACGTTGGAATTTTAACTGAGTAAAAAGTACAGAAATTGAGGTTTTGCAATATAATTGTGTTGAAAAGCTCCTAATCAATTACATGAATTCTTAAAATTTGATTAAAACTTGTTTTGCAGTCCTTTTTGTAGAGGTTTCGGACGAGCGGGTCGAAATGGGCCATTCAATGGACTCGTTGGAATTTTAACTGAGTAAAAAGTACAGAAATTGAGGTTTTGCAATATAATTGTGTTGAAAAGCTCCTAATCAATTACATGAACTTCTAATATTTGAATAAAACATTTTTGCGTTCCTTTTTGTAGAGGTTTCGGACGAACAAGTCTAAATGGGCCTTTCAATGGACCCGTTGGAATTTTAACTGAGTAAAAAGTACAGAAATTGAGGTTTTGCAATATAATTGTGTTGAAAAGATCCTAATCAATTACATGAACTCCTAAAATTCGATTAAAACTTGTTTTGCGGTCCTTTTTCTAGAGATTCGGACGAGCAGGTCGAAATGGGCCTTTCAATGGACCCGTTGGAATTTTAACTGAGTAAAAAGTACAGAAATTGAGGTTTTGCAATATAATTGAGTTGAAAAGCTCCTAATCAATTACATGAATTCCTAAAATTTTATTAAAACTTGTTTTGCAGTCCTTTTTGTAGAGGTTTCGGACGAGCGGGTTGAAATGGGCCTTTCAATGGACCCGTTGGAATTTAACTGAGTAAAAAGTACAGAAATTGAGATTTTGCAATATAATTGTGTTGAAAAGCTCCTAATCAATTACATGAACTCCTAATATTTGAATAAAACATTTTTGTGTTCCTTTTTGTAGAGGTTTCGGACGAGCAGGTCTAAATGGGCCTTTCAATGGACCTGTTGGAATTTTAACTAAGTAAAGAGTACAGAAATTGAGGTTTTGATATATAAATGTGTTGAAAAGCTCCTAATCAATTTTTTGAACTCCGAATATTTGAATAAAACATTTTTGCGGTCCTTTTTGTAGAGGTTTCGGACGAACAAGTCTAAATGGGCCTTTCAATGGACCCGTTGGAATTTTAACTGAGTAAAAAGTACAGAAATTGAGGTTTTGCAATATATTTGTGTTGAAAAGCTCTTAATCAATTACATGAACTCCTAAAACTCGATTAAAACTTGTTTTGCGGTCCTTTTTCTAGAGATTCGGACGAGCGGGTCGAAATGGGCCTTTCAATGGAACTGTTGGAATTTTAACTGAGTAAAAAGTACAGAAATTGAGGTTTTGCAATATAATTGTGTTTAAAAGCTCCTAATCAGTTACATGAACTCCTAGAATTTGATTAAAACTTGTTTTGCGGTCCTTTTTTAGAGGTTTCGGACGAGCGGGTCGAAATGGTCCTTTCGATGGACCCGTTGGAATTTTAACTGATTAAAAAGTACAGAAATTGAGGTTTTACAATATAATTGTATTCAAAAGCTCCTAATAAATTATTTGAACTCCTAATATTTGAATTAAACATTTTTGCGGTCCTTTTTGTAGAGGTTTCGGACGAGCAGGTCTAAATGGGCCTTTCAATGGACCCGTTGGAATTTTAACTGAGTAAAAAGTACAGAAATTGAGGTTTTGCAATATAATTGTGTTGAAAAGCTCCTAATCAATTACATGAATTCCTAAAATTTGATTAAAACTTGTTTTGTAGTCCTTTTTGTAGAGGTTTCGGACGAGCGGGTCGAAATGGGCCTTTCAATGGACTCGTTGGAATTTTAACTGAGTAAAAAGTACAGAAATTGAGGTTTTGCAATATAATTGCGTTGAAAAGCTCCTACTCAATTACATGAACTCCTAATATTTGAATAAAACATTTTTGCATTCCTTTTTGTAGAGGTTTCGGACGAGCAGGTCTAAATGGGCCTTTCAATGGACCTGTTGGAATTTTAACTGAGTAAAAAGTACAGAAATTGAGGTTTTGCAATATAATTGTTTTTAAAAGCTCCTAATCAATTATTTGAACTCCTAATATTTGAATAAAACATTTTTGCGGTCCTTTTTGTAGAGGTTTCGGAGGAGCAGGTCGAAATGAGAATTTCAATGGACTCGTTGTAATTTTAACTGAGTAAAAAGTAGAGAAATTGAGGTTTTGCAATATAATTGTGTTGAAAAGCTCCTAATCAATTATTTGAACTCCTAATATTTTATTAAATCTTGTTTTGCGATCCTTTTTGTAGAGGTTTCAGACGAGCAGGTCGAAATGGGCCTTTCAATGGATCTGTTGGAATTTTAACTGAGTAAAAAGTACAGAAATTGAGGTTTTGCAATATAATTGTGTTTAAAAGCTCCTAATCAGTTACATGAACTCCTAGAATTTGATTAAAATTTGTTTTGCGGTCCTTTTTTAGAGGTTTCGGACGAGCGGGTCGAAATGGTCCTTTCGATGGACCCGTTGGAATTTTAACTAATTAAAAAGTACAGAAATTGAGGTTTTGCAATATAATTGTATTCAAAAGCTCCTAATAAATTATTTGAACTCCTAATATTTGAATTAAACATTTTTGCGGTCTTTTTTGTAGAGGTTTCGGACGAGCAGGTCTAAATGGGACTTTCAATGGACACGTTGGAATTTTAACTGAGTAAAAAGTACAGAAATTGAGGTTTTGCAATATAATTGTGTTGAAAAGCTCCTAATCAATTACATGAATTCTTAAAATTTGATTAAAACTTGTTTTGCAGTCCTTTTTGTAGAGGTTTCGGACGAGCGGGTCGAAATGGGCCATTCAATGGACTCGTTGGAATTTTAACTGAGTAAAAAGTACAGAAATTGAGGTTTTGCAATATAATTGTGTTGAAAAGCTCCTAATCAATTACATGAACTTCTAATATTTGAATAAAACATTTTTGCGTTCCTTTTTGTAGAGGTTTCGGACGAGCATGTCTAAATGGGCCTTTCAATGGACCTGTTGGAATTTTAACTGAGTAAAAAGTACAGAAATTGAGGTTTTGCAATATATTTGTGTTGAAAAGCTCCTAATCAATTAAATGAACTCCTAATATTTGATTAAAACTTGATTTGCGGTCCTTTTTTAGAGGTTTCGGACGAGCGGGTCGAAATGGGCCTTTCAATGGAGCTGTTGGAATTTTAACTGAGTAAAAAGTACAGAAATTGAGGTTTTGCAATATAATTGTGTTCAAAAGCTCCTAATCAATTAAATGAACTCCTAATATTTGATTAAAACTTGTTTTGCGGTCCTTTTTTAGAGGTTTCAGACGAGCGGGTCGAAATGGGCCTTTCAATGGAGCTGTTGGAAATTTAACTGAGTAAAAAGTACAGAAATTGAGGTTTTTCAATATAATTGTGTTCAAAAGCTCCTAATAAATTATTTGAACTCCTAATATTTGAATAAAACATTTTTGCGGTCCTTTTTGCAGAGGTTTCGGACGAGCAGGTCTAAATGGGCCTTTCAATGGACCCGTTGGAATTTTAACTGATTAAAAAGTACAGAAATTGAGGTTTTGCAATATAATTGTGTTCGAAAGCTCCTAATCAATTACATGAATTCCTAAAATTTGATTAAAACTTGTTTTGCAGTCCTTTTTGTAGAGGTTTCAGACGAGCGGGTCGAAATGGGCCTTTCAATGGACCCGTTGGAATTTTAACTGAGTAAAAAATACAAAAATTGAGGTTTTGCAATATAATTGTGTTGAAAAGCTCCTAATCAATTATTTGAACTCCTAATTTTTGAATAAAACATTTTTGCGGTCCTTTTTGTAGAGGTTTCGGACGAGCAGGTCTAAATGGGACTTTCAATGGACCCGTTGGAATTTTTTTTTTGAAGAAAAAGGGCCTCATTAAAAACCCCTCTAACCACCTTGTGCCGAAGCACAAAGTGAACCTAAGGGGAAAAGAGTACCCTGAGTGTTGTTATTATTATAACAAGAAAAGGGCTGAGAGTTAGCCATTACATCAACGTTAATACAGTCAGGAATAACTGAATCAAAATACACAGAAGAAGTAAAGCGTAAAGCCCAAGCGGCTAAGTTATGGGCCATAAAATTGGCCGTTCTAGGTACAAAAGATAATGTGATTAAAGGAAAAGACCTAAGCAAAGCCTGTGTATCTGCAATCTGTAGCCCCAGTAGGGAGTTGTCCTCAGTGGTGCGTGAGAGCTTGTTGATCACCGTAGCCGAGTCGGATTCAATGAGCACCTCGCCCCACTCTCTATCGCGGGTCAACATGATACCCGCAACAATGTCATGTAGCTCGACCATGGTGGCATCATGACAGCCTGCCTCATGGACAGCACATCCTCCAACAATTGAGCCATGTGCATCCCTAGCAATGACTCCGATAGCTGCAGCACCAGATCCTGGATGGAAGGCTCCATCGATGTTTATCTTGATACAACCCGGTCTAGGCGTCGTCCACCGTGGAGGGGCTGCTGCTGGTATGGCGGCTGACACGGCGGGGAGTGCATTAGCGGCTGCGTATTCCTGTAGAAGACCTGTAGCATTCATGGCCGTCAGCCAGGTTGGCTGAAGTCTTTGGGAATGAATCCAGTCATTACGACGGTTCCAGATATTCCAAATTGTTGTGAGAAGCAGAGCAAACCCTGAAGTGTTCAAGCTATAAGTTCCTTCTGACAGCCAAGCCACCATGGAGCTGGTGTGACTGGTATAGACGCTCAACGGAAGCCCCACAAGGCGAAGGACATCCTGAGCAGTTGGGCAATCACGAAAGGCATGTATAGCGGATTCCAGCACCGTTGGGAAAAAAGGACAGTGTCCATCCGTATGATGTATCGCTCGGAGCTTTTCCCTAGTGGGTAAGGAATCACGGCCCGCTCGCCAACTGAAGGAGCGAATTTTTGGTAAAGTCGGAGATTTAGATATTACTTTCCAGAGACGTGTGGGTCGCGTTACCGGTCTCGCCGGTTGATGGAGAAAAAAATACCCCGACCTGACTGTATAGGTCCCGGAGTCATGGTGTCCCCAAACCAGCTTGTCCGGTCTATCCTGATAAATCGGAACCCGAAGGATACTCTCAACATCATCCTTATCGAAAGCATTTCGGAGTTTGGACTCATCCCAAGATGCGCGGTCACGCGACATGTAATCCCGACAACGCACTGGGAGTTCTTCATTATCCACATATTGTCCAAAAAGCGTAAGAGGTTTATCCCCTCCCCATGTATCAATGAGCAGACGTATCGAGCTCTTGGTCCCTGGCCGCCAAAAATAACCAGGCCCTAGGAGATGGATAGCTTGGTGCAGACCTTTCCATGCAAACGAAGCCCGCTTGTCTGCCGAGGCTTGCAGGAGGTCACCTGATGGGTAGTATTTAGCGCGGAGGACCCTTGCCAACAGAGAGTCCGGGTGTGACAACAAGTGCCAAATTTTCTTCCCTAAAAGGGCAATATTAAAAGATCGCAGGTCGCGGAAGCCTAGGCCTCCCACATTTTTAGGCGTGCAGAGGGTATCCCACGACAAAAGCGGCCAACCACGCTTATTACTACGCCCGGACCACCAGTAGCGCCGTATGGACATAGTAATATCGTCAATTATGTTTTGGGGTAAGAGGTAGCATGACATCACATACTGCGGCATAGCTTGTGCGACAGCCTTAATGAGGATTTCTCTTCCGCTATATGAAAGGAAACTGTTATCCCATTTGCTCATACGGGATTGGACTTTATCTCTTACAAAGCCTAAGGATGTAGTTCTATTCCTTTTTATTAAAAGGGGGACTCCCAAATATATGCCTGGATCATCCACTAGGCGTACACCTAGAGTTGAACGCATAGCATGAAGAAAGGCGGAGGAGCACCCACGACTACAGTAAGCGGTAGACTTATCGAAGTTTACCGTTTGACCGGATGACGAGGCATACTGGGAAAGGACGTAGCGCAATCTATCCACTTCCGTTGGTTCATTGCGAAGAAACACCAAACTATCATCTGCGAAGAGGAGATGTGTAACCCTGGGCCCACGGCGACTAGCACTAAGTCCTGAAAGGCGTCCTTCGTTTTGCTCCGTTTCCAAAACTGCTGAGAGCCCTTGGGAACAAATGAGGAAAAGGAAAGGTGATAAAGGATCACCTTGGCGGATACCCCGGGTAGGGAAAAATTCCTCCGATATCGTGCCATTAATTCTTACTGAAAATGAGACCGAAGATACGCATCGTAGGATAAGGTTGACCCAATCCCGTGCAAACCCCATACGGAGCATGACGTCCCTTAGAAAGGACCATTCTACCCTGTCAAAGGCTTTTTCCATATCGAGCTTGACAGCCGCTCCTTGGGAGGAGAGTGTGCCACTAGAGTGAAGGGTGTGAACCAGCTCATGTGCAATCAAAATATTGTCAGTAATATTGCGTCCGCTGATAAACGCCGCTTGCGAATCGCTGATACAAGAGGATAGGGATAGCTTCAGGCGATTCACCAGAACCTTTGAGACCGTCTTGTATATGACTGTACACAGACTGATTGGACGAAAGTTCTTCATGGTGGTGGGGTCAGAAATCTTGGGTATAAGCACTATGACCGAACGGTTGACCGATGCCATATCGGCTTTCCCTTGTAGGAGATCCATGCATAGAGAAATGAAATCAGGACCAATCATATCCCAATGCTGTCTGTAGAAACTACTAGGGAAACCATCAATACTAGGTGCTTTCTTAGGATTGATATCCAGAAAAGCGGCACGGATTTCTTCTACCGTGAAGGGCCGTAGAAGAGTATCATTCATAGCTGTGGTCACCGTGGGGCAAATATTGTTCAGCAGTTCCGGTGAGGACACCGGACACGCTGATGAGAAAATATCTTTAAAGTACGACGACGCAATTTGTAAAATGTCAGCATTGGAGGACTGCCAAACTCCGGTATCATCCATTAATCCCTTGATCGCGTTTTTTCTACGTCGTTTAGTGGCCCTCGCATGGAAGTAGGTGGTATTTTTATCCCCGTTGGTTAACCAGGAGATGCGAGAGCGTTGGGCCCAGTAAGCCTCTTTAGCCACTGACAATTTCCGGAGTTCCAATTTAGCACCGTGAAGAGTGGAAAGAGCTTTCCGGGATAGGTGTCTACGTCGCAGAAGATTATTAATAGATCGTTGCAACTGTTGCATGCGGAGAGTGGACAGCTTACGTTGAGCGTGTTGCCACTCTCGAAGATTATGGCCCAATGCGGATAGTTTGTCCAAAATGGACCCCTGCGTGGCGGCCCATGTTTTTTTACAAACTTGGATGCCTGCGGGGTCATGAGCCCAACAGGCTTCAAACCGAAAATGATCCACTGCCTGCTGGGTATAGTGGTTTGTTAATGGGGCATTCTCGGTATCCAATATGATGACACTATGATCCGACTCGAGTGAAAATGACCGTAATTGGGAAATTTGTGCATCCATTGCGAGCATGCCAAGAAACGGTCAAGCCGTTCGCAAACCGGATTGACATTAGGCCCCGTGCGGGTCCAAGTGAACCAACCCGTGTTTGGTTTACAATCGAACAAGTTATTTCTCGTTAAACAATCACGAAAGTTTAGAATTTGTGATCGAGGCCTACGATTGCCACCTTGTTTTTCCGAGTCATCTAAGATATCATTTAAGTCACCTCCGATGAGCCAAGGAAGAGATGATTTTGTTTTAAGGGAATCGATTAGTTCCCACGTGTATTTTTTCATGTTTGTGGCTGCGTACCCGTAAATACCCGTGAAACGAAATCGACAATTAGAGCTATTCACAATAACATCAATGTATCTCGTCGAGGACGAGAGAAAATCTAAAGTAATGTTTTTATTAAAAAGCAGGCATAAACCTGCACAAGAAGGGCTGCTATCCACAACAAAAAAAACTTCCATATCAAGAGAATGTTTAATGGAATCAAACTTAGAAGTGTTTAATCGAGTTTCAGACAGAAAAATAAACTCTGGACCTAAACGTGAAACAATAGAACGAAGCTCGTGAACTGCCGAGTGCATACCAAGTCCCCGACAGTTCCAACATATGGCTCTCATTTCTCTCGGCGGGGTTGACCGTCAACCACCGCCGAAGAGTTTTTGCTGCTCATCCCAGCTTTCTTTTGATTTTTCTCCGCCTGTTTCACTGCTTTTCCGGCCACCAATGGCGATGTTCTCGGACGTTTGGCAATCCCACCAGTGATAATGGGCGATGTGCGTTTAGCCTTCTTAAGGGCTGCAGCGTCCGGACCCTTGTCGGTTGTGGCAGCCAACCAAACTTCAAATTCCGGATTGACCGGTTCTTTCCCTTTGTCTCTTGGTTCCGGTAGCCCAAATGGCGTTACTCTTTCGAGTAAGCCTGTAAGTTTACAAGGCCCAGAGGGCCAGGAAAGTTCCCACTCATAAGAATGGAGTAGATGGTTGCAAGGCCTCGAGGGCCAGGATTGATGCATCACTGTCGGGAGCCTTAGAATTAAAACATAGCCCGGCCAATGCTGAATCCACATCCCTAATGTATTAAT
The DNA here is from genome assembly GCA_958450335.1 of Hibiscus tridactylites. NCBI lineage: Eukaryota > Viridiplantae > Streptophyta > Magnoliopsida > Malvales > Malvaceae > Hibiscus > Hibiscus tridactylites. The sequence continues at coordinate 47,474,074 of OY288285.1, forward strand.
AACATAAGAAATGTGGCCGATGGGATCGAACCAAGGTTGGATCCTTAATAATGTAATTAAAAGATAATTACGCTGGTGGAAAACGAAAATAAGATGAACAAGAGAAGAAGAACGTACCTTTGCCAATTCAGCTCTGATGGTGGCATGCAGCCAATGCCTACGGTTGTGAAAAGGATCACTGTGAGGCAGTAAGGGGATGAGGATAAGTTGGCTGTCGGTGGCATGAAACCAAGAACAGTGGTTGCATGCTGGCAGGGGGTGGCATTTTAGGTGGTGGATATGTGGTGGCCGTGGGGGAGGAGTGTCAAGGTTGTGGCGGAAGGGATGGTGGTTGGTGTGGAGGAGGTGAGAGAGAGAGAGAAAAAGCAAAAGGAGGAAATGAGAGATTTTAGAGAGAATTTTCATTTCCCCAAGTTCACCAACTGAGTAAAAAAACCCGTTGGAATTTTAACTGAGTAAAAAGTACAGAAATTGAGGTTTTGCAATATAATTGTGTTGAAAAGCTCCTAATCAATTATTTGAACTCCTAATATTTGAATAAAACATTTTTGCGGTCCTTTTTGTAGAGGTTTCGGACGAGCAGGTCTAAAGGGGCCTTTCAATGGACCCGTTGGAATTTTAAATGAGTAAAAAGTACAGAAATTGAGGTTTTGCAATATAATTGTGTTGAAAATCTCCTAATCAATTATTTTAACTCCTAATATTTGAATAAAACCTTTTTGCGGTCCTTTTTGTAGAGGTTTCAGAAGAGCGGGTCGAAATGGGCCTTTCAATGGACTCGTTGGAATTTTAACTAAGTAAAAAGCATAGAAATTGAGGTTTTGCAATATAATTGTGTTGAAAAGCTCCTAATCAATTAAATGAACTCCTAAGATTTGATTAAAACTTGTTTTGCGGTCCTTTTTTAGAGGTTTCGGACGAGCGGGTCGAAATGGGCCTTTCAATGGACCCGTTGGAATTTTAACTGATTAAAAAGTACAGAAATTGAGGTTTTGCAATATAATTGTGTTCAAAAGCTCCTAATAAATTATTTGAACTCCTAATATTTGAATAAAACATTTTTGCGGTCCTTTTTGTAGAGGTTTCGGACGAGCAGGTCGAAATGGGCCTTTCAATGGACCCGCTAGAATTTTAACTGAGTAAAAAGTACTGAAATTGAGGTTTTGCAATATAATTGAGTTGAAAAGCTCCTAATTAATTATTTGAACTCCTAAAATTCGATTAAAACATTTTTGCGGTCCTTTTTGTAGAGGTTTCGGATGAAGAGGACTAAATGGGCCTTTCAATGGACCCGTTGGAATTTTAACTCAGTAAAAAGTACAGAAATTGAGGTTTTGCAATATAATCGTGTTAAAAATCTCCTAATAAATTATTTGAACTCCTAATATTTGAATAAAACATTTTTGTGGTCCTTTTTGTAGAAGTTTCGGACGAGCAGGTCTAAATAGGCCTTTCATTGGACCCGTTGGAATTTTAAATGAGTAAAAAATACAGAAATTGAGGTTTTGCAATATAATTGTGTTGAAAAGCTCCTAATCAATTATTTGAACTCCTAATATTTGAATAAAACATTTTTGCGGTCTTTTTTGTAGAGGTTTCGGACGAGGAGGTCGAAATGAGCCTTTCCATGGACCCGTTGGAATTTAACTGAGTAAAAAGTACAGAAATTGAGGTTTTGCAATATAATTGTGTTGAAAAGCTCCTAATCAATTATTGGAACTCCTAATATTTGAATAAAACAATTTTGCGGTCCTTTTTGTAGAGGTTTCGGACGACGAGGTCTAAATGGGCCTTTAAATGGACCCGATGGAATTTTAACTGAGTAAAAAGTACAGAAATTGAGGTTTTGCAATATAATTGTGTTCAAAAGCTCCTAATAAATTTTTTGAACTCCTAATATTTGAATAAAACATTTTTGCGGTCCTTTTTGTAGAGGTTTCGGACGAGCAGGTCTAAATGGGCCTTTCAATGAACCCGTTGGAATTTTAACTGAGTAAAAAGTATAGAAATTGAGGTTTTGAAATATAATTGTGTTGAAAATCTCCTAATCAATTATTTGAACTCCTAATATTTGAATAAAACATTTTTGCGGTCTTTTTTGCAGAGGTTTCGGACGAGGAGGTCGAAATGAGCCTTTCCATGGACCCGTTGGAATTTTAACTGAGTAAAAAGTACAGAAATTGAGGTTTTGCAATATAATTGTGTTGAAAAGCTCCTAATCAATTATTGGAACTCCTAATATTTGAATAAAACAATTTTGCGGTCCTTTTTGTAGAGGTTTCGGACGACGAGGTCTAAATGGGCCTTTAAATGGACCCGATGGAATTTTAACTGAGTAAAAAGTACAGAAATTGAGGTTTTGCAATATAATTGTGTTCAAAAGCTCCTAATAAATTATTTGAACTCCTAATATTTGAATAAAACATTTTTGCGGTCCTTTTTGTAGAGGTTTCGGACGAGCAGGTCTAAATGGGCCTTTCAATGGACCCGTTGGAATTTTAACCGAGTAAAAATTACAAAAATTGAGGTTTTGCAATATAATTGTGTTTAAAAGCTGCTAATCAATTATTTGAACTGCTAATATTTAAATAAAACTTGTTTTGCGGTCCTTTTTGTAGAGGTTTCAGACGAGTAGGTCGAAATGGGCCTTTCAATGGACCCGTTGGAATTTTAACTGAGTAAAAAGTATAGAAATTGAGGTTTTGCAATATAATTGTGTTGAAAAGCTCCTAATCAATTATTTGAACTCCTAATATTTGAATAAAACATTTTTGCGGTCCTTTTTGTAGAGGTTTCGGACGAGCAGGTCTAAATGGGCCTTTCAATGAACTCGTTGGAATTTTAACTGAGTAAAAAGTATAGAAATTGAGGTTTTGAAATATAATTGTGTTGAAAATCTCCTAATCAATTATTTGAACTCCTAATATTTGAATAAAACATTTTTGTGGTCCTTTTTGTAGAGGTTTCAGACGAGCGGGTCGAAATGGGCCTTTCAATGGACTCGTTGGAATTTTAACTGAGTAAAAAGTATAGAAATTGATGTTTTGCAATATAATTGTGTTGAAAAGCTCCTAATCAATTATTTGAACTCCTAATATTTGAATAAAACATTTTTGCGGTCCTTTTTGTAGAGGTTTCGAACGAGCAGGTCGAAATGGGCCTTTCAATGGACCCGTTAGAATTTTAACTGAGTAAAAAGTACTGAAATTGAGTTTTTGCAATATAATTGTGTTGAAAAGCTCCTAATCAATTAAATGAATTCCTAAGGTTTGATGAAAACTTGTTTTGCGGTCCTTTTTTAGAGGTTTCGGACGAGCGGGTCGAAATGGGCCTTTCAATGGACCTGTTGGAATTTTAACTGATTAAAAAGTACAGAAATTGAGATTTTACAATATTGTGTTCAAAAGCTCCTAATAAATTATTTGAACTCCTAATATTTGAATAAAACATTTTTGCGGTCATTTTCGTTGAGGTTTCGGACGAGCAGGTCTAAAAGGGCCTTTCAATGGTCCCGTTGGAATTTTAACTGAGTAAAAAGTACAAAAATTGAGGTTTTGCAATATAATTGTGTTGAAAAGCTCCTAATCAATTATTTGAACTCCTAAAATTTGATTAAAACATTTTTGCGGTCCTTTTTGTAGAGGTTTCGGACGAGGTCTAAATGGGCCTTTCAATGGACCCGTTGGAATTTTAACCGAGTAAAAAGTACAGAAATTGAGGTTTTACAATATAATTGTGTTCAAAAGCTCCTAATAAATTATTTGAACTCCTAATATTTGAATAAAACATTTTTGCGGTCCTTTTTGTAGAGGTTTCGGACGAGCAGGTCTAAATGGGCCTTTCAATGGACCCGTTGGAATTTTAACTGAGTAAAAAGTACAGAAATTGAGGTTTTGCAATATAATTGTGTTGAAAAGCTCCTAATCAATTATCTGAACTCCTAATATTTGAATAAAACATTTTTGCGGTCTTTTTTGTAGAGGTTTCGGACGAGGAGGTCGAAATGGGCCTTTCAATGGACCCGTTGGAATTTTAACTGAGTAAAAAGTACAGAAATTGAGGTTTTGCAATATAATTGTGTTGAAAAGCTCCTAATCAATTATTTGAACTCCTAATATTTGAATAAAACATTTTTGCGGTCCTTTTTGTAGAGGTTTCGGACGAGCAGGTCTAAATGGGCCTTTCAATGTACCCATTGGAATTTTAACTGAGTAAAAAGTACATAAATTGAGGTTTTGCAATATATTTGTGTTGAAAAGCTCCTAATCAATTACATGAACTCCTAATATTTGAATAAAACATTTTTGCGTTCCTTTTTGTAGAGGTTTCGGACGAGCAGGTCTAAATGGGCCTTTCAATGTACCTGTTGGAATTTTAACTGAGTAAAAAGTACAGAAATTGAGGTTTTGAAATATAATTGTGTTGAAAAGCTCCTAATCAATTATTTGAACTCCTAATATTTGAATAAAACATTTTTGCGGTCCTTTTTGTAGAGGTTTCGGACGAGGAGGTCTAAATGGGCCTTTCAATGGACCCGTTGGAATTTTAACTGAGTAAAGAGTACAGAAATTGAGGTTTTGAAATATAATTGTGTTGAAAAGCTCCTAATCAATTATTTGAACTCCTAATATTTGAATAAAACATTTTTGCGGTCCTTTTTGTAGAGGTTTCGGACGAGGAGGTCGAAATGGGCCTTTCAATGGACCCGTTGGAATTTTAACTGAGTAAAGAGTACAGAAATTGAGGTTTTGCAATATAATTGTGTTGAAAAGCTCCTAATCAATTATTTGAACTCCTAATATTCGAATAAAACATTTTTTCAGTCCTTTTTGTACAAGTTGCGGACGTGCAGGTCTAAATGGGCCTTTCAATGGTCTCGTTGGAATTTTAACATAGTAAAAAGTACAGAAATTGAGGTTTTGCAATATAATTGTGTTGAAAAGCTCCTAATCAACTACATGAACTCCTAAGATTTGATTAAAACTTGTTTTGCGGTCCTTTTTGTAGAGGTTTCGGACGAGCAGGTCTAAATGGGCCTTTCAATGGACCCATTGGAATTTTAACTGAGTAAAAAGTACATAAATTGAGGTTTTGCAATATATTTGTGTTGAAAAGCTCCTAATCAATTACATGAACTCCTAATATTTGAATAAAACATTTTTGCGTTCCTTTTTGTAGAGGTTTCGGACGAGCAGGTCTAAATGGGCCTTTCAATGTACCTGTTGGAATTTTAACTGAGTAAAAAGTACAGAAATTGAGGTTTTGAAATATAATTGTGTTGAAAAGCTCCTAATCAATTATTTGAACTCCTAATATTTGAATAAAACATTTTTGCGGTCCTTTTTGTAGAGGTTTCGGACGAGCAAGTCTAAATGGGCCTTTCAATGGACCCGTTGGAATTTTAACTGAGTAAAAAGTACAGAAATTAAGTTTTTGCAATATAATTGTGTTCAAATGCTCCTAATTAATTATTTGAACTCCTAATATTTGAATAAAACATTTTTGCGGTCCTTTTTGTAGAGGTTTCGGACGAGCAGGTCTAAATGGGCCTTTCAATGGACCCGTTGGAATTTTAACTGAGTAAAAAGTAGAGAAATTGAGGTTTTGAAATATAATTGTGTTGAAAATCTCCTAATCAATTATTTGAACTCCTAATATTTGAATAAAACATTTTTGCGGTCTTTTTTGTAGAGGTTTCGGACGAGGAGGTCGAAATGGGCCTTTCAATGGACCCGTTGGAATTTTAACTGAGTAAAAAGTACAGAAATTGAGGTTTTGCAAAATAATTGTGTTCAAATGCTCCTAATTAATTATTTGAACTCCTAATATTTGAATAAAACATTTTTGCAGTCCTTTTTGTAGAGGTTTTGGACGAGCAGGTCTAAATGGGCCTTTCAATGGACCCGTTGGAATTTTAACTGGGTAAAAAGTACAGAAATTGAGGTTTTGCAATATAATTGTGTTGCAAAGCTCCTAATCAATTATTTGAACTCCTAATATTTGAATAAAACATTTTTGCGGTCCTTTTTGTAGAGGTTTCGGACGAGCGGGTCCAAATGGGCCTTTCAATGGACCTGTTGGAATTTTAACTGAGTAAAGAGTACAGAAATTGAGGTTTTGCAATATATTTGTGTTGAAAAGCTCCTAATCAATTACATGAACTCCTAATATTTGAATAAAACATTTTTGCGTTCCTTTTTGTAGAGGTTTCGGACGAGCAGGTCTAAATGGGCCTTTCAATGTACCTGTTGGAATTTTAACTGAGTAAAAAGTACAGAAATTGAGGTTTTGAAATATAATTGTGTTGAAAAGCTCCTAATCAATTATTTGAACTCCTAATATTTGAATAAAACATTTTTGCGGTCCTTTTTGTAGAGGTTTCGGACGAGCAAGTCTAAATGGGCCTTTCAATGGACCCGTTTGAATTTTAACTTAGTAAAAAGTACAGAAATTAAGTTTTTGCAATATAATTGTGTTCAAATGCTCCTAATTAATTATTTGAACTCCTAATATTTGAATAAAACATTTTTGCGGTCCTTTTTGTAGAGGTTTCGGACGAGCAGGTCTAAATGGGCCTTTCAATGGACCCGTTGGAATTTTAACTGAGTAAAAAGTAGAGAAATTGAGGTTTTGAAATATAATTGTGTTGAAAATCTCCTAATAAATTATTTGAACTCCTAATATTTGAATAAAACATTTTTGCGGTCTTTTTTGTAGAGGTTTCGGACGAGGAGGTCGAATTGGGCCTTTCAATGGACCCGTTGGAATTTTAACTGAGTAAAAAGTACAGAAATTGAGGTTTTGCAATATAATTGTGTTCAAATGCTCCTAATTAATTATTTGAACTCCTAATATTTGAATAAAACATTTTTGCGGTCCTTTTTGTAGAGGTTTCGGACGAGCAGGTCTAAATGGGCCTTTCAATGGACCCGTTGTAATTTTAACTGAGTAAAAAGTACAGAAATTGAGGTTTTGCAATATAATTGTGTTGCAAAGCTCCTAATCAATTATTTGAACTCCTAATATTTGAATAAAATATTTTTGCGGTCCTTTTTGTAGAGGTTTCGGACGAGCGGGTCCAAATGGGCCTTTCAATGGACCTGTTGGAATTTTAACTGAGTAAAGAGTACATAAATTGAGGTTTTGCAATATAATTGTGTTGAAATGCTCCTAATCAATTATTTGAACTCCTAATATTCGAATAAAACATTTTTTCAGTCCTTTTTGTACAAGCTGCGGACGTGCAGGTCTAAATGGGCCTTTCAATGGTCCCGTTGGAATTTTAACATAGTAAAAAGTACAGAAATTGAGGTTTTGCAATATAATTGTGTTGAAAAGCTCCTAATCAACTACATGAACTCCTAAGATTTGATTAAAACTTGTTTTGTGGTCCTTTTTGTAGAGGTTTCGGACGAGCAGGTCTAAATGGGCCTTTCAATGGACCCATTGGAATTTTAACTGAGTAAAAAGTACATAAATTGAGGTTTTGCAATATATTTGTGTTGAAAAGCTCCTAATCAATTACATGAACTCCTAATATTTGAATAAAACTTTTTTGCGTTCCTTTTTGTAGAGGTTTCGGACGAGCAGGTCTAAATGGGCCTTTCAATGTACCTGTTGGAATTTTAACTGAGTAAAAAGTATAGAAATTGAGGTTTTGAAATATAATTGTGTTGAAAAGCTCCTAATCAATTATTTGAACTCCTAATATTTGAATAAAACATTTTTGCGGTCCTTTTTGTAGAGGTTTCGGACGAGCAAGTCTAAATGGGCCTTTCAATGGACCCGTTGGAATTTTAACTGAGTAAAAAGTACAGAAATTGAGGTTTTGAAATATAATTGTGTTGAAAAGCTCCTAATCAATTATTTGAACTCCTAATATTTGAATAAAACATTTTTGCGGTCCTTTTTGTAGAGGTTTCGGACGAGCAAGTCTAAATGGGCCTTTCAATGGACCCGTTGGAATTTTAACTGAGTAAAAAGTACAGAAATTAAGTTTTTGCAATATAATTGTGTTCAAATGCTCCTAATTAATTATTTGAACTCCTAATATTTGAATAAAACATTTTTGTGGTCCTTTTTGTAGAGGTTTCGGACGAGCAGGTCTAAATGGGCCTTTCAATGGACCCGTTGGAATTTTAACTGAGTAAAAAGTAGAGAAATTGAGGTTTTGAAATATAATTGTGTTGAAAATCTCCTAATCAATTATTTGAACTCCTAATATTTGAATAAAACATTTTTGCGGTCTTTTTTGTAGAGGTTTCGGACGAGGAGGTCGAAATGGGCCTTTCAATGGACCCGTTGGAATTTTAACTGAGTAAAAAGTACAGAAATTGAGGTTTTGCAAAATAATTGTGTTCAAATGCTCCTAATTAATTATTTGAACTCCTAATATTTGAATAAAACATTTTTGCAGTCCTTTTTGTAGAGGTTTCGGACGAGCAGGTCTAAATGGGCCTTTCAATGGACCCGTTGGAATTTTAACTGAGTAAAAAGTACAGAAATTGAGGTTTTGCAATATAATTGTGTTGCAAAGCTCCTAATCAATTATTTGAACTCCTAATATTTGAATAAAACATTTTTGCGGTCCTTTTTGTAGAGGTTTCGGACGAGCGGGTCCAAATGGGCCTTTCAATGGACCTGTTGGAATTTTAACTGAGTAAAGAGTACAGAAATTGAGGTTTTGCAATATATTTGTGTTGAAAAGCTCCTAATCAATTACATGAACTCCTAATATTTGAATAAAACATTTTTGCGTTCCTTTTTGTAGAGGTTTCGGACGAGCAGGTCTAAATGGGCCTTTCAATGTACCTGTTGGAATTTTAACTGAGTAAAAAGTACAGAAATTGAGGTTTTGAAATATAATTGTGTTGAAAAGCTCCTAATCAATTATTTGAACTCCTAATATTTGAATAAAACATTTTTGCGGTCCTTTTTGTAGAGGTTTCGGACGAGCAAGTCTAAATGGGCCTTTCAATGGACCCGTTGGAATTTTAACTTAGTAAAAAGTACAGAAATTAAGTTTTTGCAATATAATTGTGTTCAAATGCTCCTAATTAATGATTTGAACTCCTAATATTTGAATAAAACATTTTTGCGGTCCTTTTTGTAGAGGTTTCGGACGAGCAGGTCTAAATGGGCCTTTCAATGGACCCGTTGGAATTTTAACTGAGTAAAAAGTAGAGAAATTGAGGTTTTGAAATATAATTGTGTTGAAAATCTCCTAATAAATTATTTGAACTCCTAATATTTGAATAAAACATTTTTGCGGTCTTTTTTGTAGAGGTTTCGGACGAGGAGGTCGAATTGGGCCTTTCAATGGACCCGTTGGAATTTTAACTGAGTAAAAAGTACAGAAATTGAGGTTTTGCAATATAATTGTGTTCAAATGCTCCTAATTAATTATTTGAACTCCTAATATTTGAATAAAACATTTTTGCGGTCCTTTTTGTAGAGGTTTCGGACGAGCAGGTCTAAATGGGCCTTTCAATGGACCCGTTGTAATTTTAACTGAGTAAAAAGTACAGAAATTGAGGTTTTGCAATATAATTGTGTTGCAAAGCTCCTAATCAATTATTTGAACTCCTAATATTTGAATAAAACATTTTTGCGGTCCTTTTTGTAGAGGTTTCGGACGAGCGGGTCCAAATGGGCCTTTCAATGGACCTGTTGGAATTTTAACTGAGTAAAGAGTACAGAAATTGAGGTTTTGCAATATAATTGTGTTGAAAAGCTCCTAATCAATTATTTGAACTCCTAATATTCGAATAAAACATTTTTTCAGTCCTTTTTGTACAAGCTGCGGACGTGCAGGTCTAAATGGGCCTTTCAATGGTCCCGTTGGAATTTTAACATAGTAAAAAGTACAGAAATTGAGGTTTTGCAATATAATTGTGTTGAAAAGCTCCTAATCAACTACATGAACTCCTAAGATTTGATTAAAACTTGTTTTGTGGTCCTTTTTGTAGAGGTTTCGGACGAGCAGGTCTAAATGGGCCTTTCAATGGACCCATTGGAATTTTAACTGAGTAAAAAGTACATAAATTGAGGTTTTGCAATATATTTGTGTTGAAAAGCTCCTAATCAATTACATGAACTCCTAATATTTGAATAAAACATTTTTGCGTTCCTTTTTGTAGAGGTTTCGGACGAGCAGGTCTAAATGGGCCTTTCAATATACCTGTTGGAATTTTAACTGAGTAAAAAGTATAGAAATTGAGGTTTTGAAATATAATTGTGTTGAAAATCTCCTAATAAATTATTTGAACTCCTAATATTTGAATAAAACATTTTTGCGGTCTTTTTTGTAGAGGTTTCGGACGAGGAGGTCGAATTGGGCCTTTCAATGGACCCGTTGGAATTTTAACTGAGTAAAAAGTACAGAAATTAAGTTTTTGCAATATAATTGTGTTCAAATGCTCCTAATTAATTATTTGAACTCCTAATATTTGAATAAAACATTTTTGCGGTCCTTTTTGTAGAGGTTTCGGACGAGCAGGTCTAAATGGGCCTTTCAATGGACCCGTTGGAATTTTAACTGAGTAAAAAGTAGAGAAATTGAGGTTTTGAAATATAATTGTGTTGAAAATCTCCTAATCAATTATTTGAACTCCTAATATTTGAATAAAACATTTTTGCGGTCTTTTTTGTAGAGGTTTCGGACAAGGAGGTCGAAATGGGCCTTTCAATGGACCCGTTGGAATTTTAACTGAGTAAAAAGTACAGAAATTGAGGTTTTGCAAAATAATTGTGTTCAAATGCTCCTAATTAATTATTTGAACTCCTAATATTTGAATAAAACATTTTTGCGGTCCTTTTTGTAGAGGTTTCGGACGAGCAGGTCTAAATGGGCCTTTCAATGGACCCGTTGGAATTTTAACTGAGTAAAAAGTACAGAAATTGAGGTTTTGCAATATAATTGTGTTGCAAAGCTCCTAATCAATTATTTGAACTCCTAATATTTGAATAAAACATTTTTGCGGTCCTTTTTGTAGAGGTTTCGGACGAGCGGGTCCAAATGGGCCTTTCAATGGACCTGTTGGAATTTTAACTGAGTAAAGAGTACAGAAATTGAGGTTTTGCAATATAATTGTGTTGAAAAGATCCTAATCAATTATTTGAACTCCTAATATTCGAATAAAACATTTTTGCAGTCCTTTTTGTACAAGTTGCGGACGTGCAGGTCTAAATGGGCCTTTCAATGGTCCCGTTGGAATTTTAACATAGTAAAAAGTACAGAAATTGAGGTTTTGCAATATAATTGTGTTGAAAAGCTCCTAATCAACTACATGAACTCCTAAGATTTGATTAAAACTTGTTTTGCGGTCCTTTTTTAGAGCTTTCGGACGAGCGGGCCGAAATGGGCCTTTCAATGGATCCGTTGGAATTTTAACTGATTAAAAAGTACAGAAATTGAGGTTTTGCAATATAATTGTGTTGAAAAGCTCCTAATCAATTACATGAATTCCTAAAATTTGATTAAAACTTGTTTTGCAGTCCTTTTTGTAGAGGTTTTGGACGAGCGGGTCGAAATGGGCCTTTCAATGGACCCGTTGGAATTTTAACTGAGTAAACAATACAGAAATTGAGGTTTTGCAATATAATTGTGTTGAAAAGCTCCTAATCAATTATTTGAACTCCTAATATTTGAATATAACATTTTTGCGGTCCTTTTTGTAGAGGTTTCGGACTAGGAGGTCTAAATGGGCCTTTCAATGGACCCGTTGGAATTTTAATTTTGTAAAAAGTACAAAATTGAGGTTTTGCAATATAATTGTGTTGAAAAGCTCCTAATCAATTATTTGAACTCCTAATATTTGAATAAAACATTTTTGCGGTCCTTTTTGTAGAGGTTTCGGACGAGGAGGTCTAAATGGGCCTGTCAATGGACCCGTTGGAATTTTAACTAAGTAAAAAGTACAGAAATTGAGGTTTTACAATATAATTGTGTTGAAAAGCTCCTAATCAATTATTTGAACTCCTAATATTTGAATAAAACATTTCTGCGGTCCTTTTTGTAGAGGTTTCGGACGAGCAGTTCTAAATGGGCCTTTCAATGGACCCGTTGGAATTTTAACTAAGTAAAAAGTACAGAGATTGAGGTTTTGCAATATAATTGTGTTGAAAAGCTCCTAATCAATTATTTGAACTCCTAACATTTGATTAAATCTTGTTTTGCTGTCCTTTTTGTAGAGGTTTCGGACGAGCAGGTCGAAATGGGCCTTTCAATGGACCCGTTGGAATTTTAACTGAGTAAAAAGTACAGAAATTGAGGTTTTGCAAAATAATTGTGTTCAAATGCTCCTAATTAATTATTTGAACTCCTAATATTTGAATAAAACATTTTTGCGGTCCTTTTTGTAGAGGTTTCGGACGAGCAGGTCTAAATGGGCCTTTCAATGGACCCGTTGGAATTTTAACTGAGTAAAAAGTACCGAAATTGAGGTTTTGCAATATAATTGTGTTGCAAAGCTCCTAATCAATTATTTGAACTCCTAATATTTGAATAAAACATTTTTGCGGTCCTTTTTGTAGAGGTTTCGGACGAGCGGGTCCAAATGGGCCTTTCAATGGACCTGTTGGAATTTTAACTGAGTAAAGAGTACAGAAATTGAGGTTTTGCAATATAATTGTGTTGAAAAGCTCCTAATCAATTATTTGAACTCCTAATATTCGAATAAAACATTTTTGCGGTCCTTTTTGTAGAGGTTTCGGACGGGTAGGTCTAAATGGGCCTTTCAATGGACCCGTTGGAATTTTAACCGAGTAAAAATTACAAAAATTGAGGTTTTGCAATATAATTGTGTTTAAAAGCTGCTAATCAATTATTTGAACTCCTAATATTTGAATAAAACTTGTTTTGCGGTCCTTTTTGTAGAGGTTTCGGACGAGGAGGTCTAAATGGGCCTTTCAATGGACCCGTTGGAATTTTAACTGAGTAAAAAGTACAGAAATTGAGGTTTTGCAATATAATTGTGTTGAAAAGCTCCTAATCAATTATTTGAACTCCTAATATTTGAATAAAACATTTTTGCGGTCCTTTTTGTAGAGGTTTCGGACGAGCAGGTCGAAATTGGCCTTTCAATGGACCCGTTGGAATTTTAACTGAGTAAAAAGTACAGAAATTGAGGTTTTTCAATATAATTGTGTTCAAAAGCTCCTAATAAATTATTTGAACTCCTAATATTTTAATAAAACATTTTTGCGGTCCTTTTTGTAGAGGTTTCGGACGAGCAGGTCTAAATGGGTCTTTCAATGGACCCGTTGGAATTTTAACTGAGTAAAAAGTACAGAAATTGAGGTTTTGCAATATAATTGTGTTGAAAAGCTCCTAATCAATTATTTGAACTCCTAATATTTGAATAAAACATTTTTGCGGTCCTTTTTGTAGAGGTTTCGGACGAGCAGGTCGAAATGGGACTTTCAATGGACCCGTTGGAATTTTAACTGAGTAAAAAGTACAGAAATTGAGGTTTTGCAATATAATTGTGTTGAAAAGCTCCTAATAAATTACATGAACTCCTAAGATTTGATTAAAACTTGTTTTGCGGTCCTTTTTTAGAGGTTTCGGACGAGCGGTTCTAAATGGTCCTTTCAATGGACCCGTTAGAATTTTAACTGAGTAAAAAGTACAGAAATTGAGGTTTTGCAATATAATTGTGTTGAAAAGCTCCTAATCAATTATTTGAACTCCTAATATTTGAATAAAACATTTTTGCGGTCCTTTTTGTAGAGGTTTCGGACGAGCAGGTCGAAATGGGCCTTTCAATGGACCCGTTGGAATTTTAACTGAGTAAAAAGTACAGAAATTGAGGTTTTGCAATATAATTGTGTTGAAAAGCTCCTAATAAATTACATGAACTCCTAAAATTTGATTAAAACTTGTTTTGCAGTCCTTTTTGTAGAGGTTTCGGACGAGCGGGTCGAAATGGGCCTTTCAATGGACTCGTTGGAATTTTAACTGAGTAAAAAGTACAGAAATTGAGGTTTTGCAATATAATTGTGTTGAAAAGCTCCTAATCAATTACATGAACTCCTAATATTTGAGTAAAACATTTTTGCGTTCCTTTTTGTAGAGGTTTCGGACGAGCAGTTCTAAATGGGCCTTTCAATGGACCTGTTGGAATTTTAAATGAGTAAAAAATACAAAAATTGAGGTTTTGCAATATAATTGTGTTGAAAAGCTCCTAATCAATTATTTGAACTCCTAATATTTGAATAAAACATTTTTGCGGTCCTTTTTGTAGAGGTTTCGGACGAGCAGGTCGAAATGGGCCTTTCAATGGACCCGTTCGAATTTTAACTGAGTAAAAAGTACAAAAATTGAGGTTTTGCAATATAATTGAGTTGAAAAGCTCCTAATCAATCACATGAACTCCTAAAATTCAATTAAAACTTGTTTTGAGGTCCTTTTTCTAGAGATTCGGACGAGCGGGTCGAAATGGGCCTTTCAATTGACCTGTTGGAATTTTAATTGAGTAAAAATTACAGAAATTGAGGTTTTGCAATATAATTTTGTTGAAAAGCTCCTAATCAATTACATGAACTCCTAATATTTGAATAAAACATTTTTGCGTTCCTTTTTGTAGAGGTTTCGGACGAGCAGGTCCAAATGGGCCTTTCAATGGACCTGTTGGAATTTTAACTGAGTAAAAAGTACAGAAATTAAGGTTTTGCAATATAATTGTGTTGAAAAGCTCCTAATCAATTATTTGAACTCCTAATATTTGAATAAAACATTTTTGCGGTCCTTTTTGTAGAGGTTGCGGACGAGCAGGTCTAAATGGGCCTTTCAATGGTCCCGTTGGAATTTTAACATAGTAAAAAGTACAGAAATTGAGGTTTTGCAATACAATTGTGTTGAAAAGCTCCTAATCAACTAAATGAATTCCTAATATTTGAATAAAACATTTTTGCGGTCCTTTTTGTAGAGGTTTCGGACGAGGAGGTCTAAATGGGCCTTTCAATGGACCCGTTGGAATTTTTACTGAGTAAAAAGTACATAAATTGAGGTTTTACAATATAATTGTTTTGAAAAGCTCCTAATCAATTATTTGAACTCCTAATATTTGAATAAAACATTTTTGCTGTCCTTTTTGTAGAGGTTTCGGACGAGCAGTTCTAAATGGGCCTTTCAATGGACCCGTTGGAATTTTAACTCAGTAAAAAGTACAGAAATTGAGGTTTTGCAATATAATTGTGTTGAAAAGCTCCTAATCAATTATTTGAACTCCTAATATTTGAATAAAACATTTTTGCGGTCCTTTTTGTAGAGGTTTCGGACGAGCAGGTCGAAATGGGCCTTTCAATGGACCCGTTGGAATTTTAACTGAGTAAAAAGTACAGAAATTGAGGTTTTGCAATATAATTGTGTTTAAAAGCTCCTAATCAATTACATGAATTCCTAAAATTTGATTAAAACTTGTTTTGCAGTTCTTTTTGTAGAGGTTTCGGACGAGCGGGTCGAAATGGGCCTTTCAATGGACTCGTTGGAATTTTAACTGAGTAAAAAGTACAGAAATTGAGGTTTTGCAATATAATTGTGTTGAAAAGCTCCTAATCAATTACATAAACTCCTAATATTTGAGTAAAACATTTTTGCGTTCCTTTTTGTAGAGGTTTCGGACGAGCAGTTCTAAATGGGCCTTTCAATGGACCTGTTGGAATTTTAAATGAGTAAAAAATACAAAAATTGAGGTTTTGCAATATAATTGTGTTGAAAAGCTCCTAATCAATTATTTGAACTCCTAATATTTGAATAAAACATTTTTGCGGTCCTTTTTGTAGAGGTTTCGGACGAGCAAGTCTAAATGGGCCTTTCAATGGACCCGTTGGAATTTTAACTGAGTAAAAAGTACAGAAATTGAGGTTTTGCAATATAATTGTGTTGAAAAGCTTCTAATCAATTACATGAACTCCTAAGATTTGATTAAAACTTGTTTTGCGGTCCTTTTTTAGAGGTTTCGGACAAGCGGGTCGAAATGGGCCTTTCAATGGACCCGTTGGAATTTTAACTGATTAAAAAGTACAGAAATTGGGGTTTTGCAATATAATTGTGTTCAAAAGCTCCTAATCATTTATTTGAACTCCTAATATTTGAATAAAACATTTTTGCGGTCCTTTTTGTAGAGGTTTTAGACGAGCAGGTCTAAATGGGCCTTTCAATGGACCCGTTGGAATTTTAATTGAGTAAAAAGTACAGAAATTGAGGTTTTGCAATATAATTGTGTTGAAAAGCTCCTAATCAATTACATGAATTCCTAGAATATGATTAAAACTTGTTTTGCAGTCCTTTTTGTAGAGGTTTCGGATGAGCGGGTCGAAATAGGCTTTTCAATGGACCCGTTGGAATTTTAAATGAGTAAAAAATAAAAAAATTGAGGTTTTGCAATATAATTGTGTTGAAAATCTCCTAATCAATTATTTGAACTCCTAATATTTGAATAAAACATTTTTGCGGTCCTTTTTGTAGAGGTTTCGGACGAGGAGGTCTAAATGGGCCTTTCAATGGACCCGTTGGAATTTTAACTGAGTAAAAAGTACAGAAATTGAGGTTTTGCAATATAATTGTGTTGAAAAGCTCCTAATCAATTATTTGAACTCCTAATATTTGAATAAAACATTTTTGCGGTCCTTTTTGTAGAGGTTTCGGACGAGCAGGTCGAAATTGGCCTTTCAATGGACCCGTTGGAATTTTAACTGAGTAAAAAGTACAGAAATTGAGGTTTTTCAATATAATTGTGTTCAAAAGCTCCTAATAAATTATTTGAACTCCTAATATTTGAATTAAACATTTTTGCGGACCTTTTTGTAGAGGTTTCGGACGAGCAGGTCTAAATGGGCCTTTCAATGGACCCGTTGGAATTTTAACTGAGTAAAAAATACAGAAATTGAGGTTTTGCAATATAATTGTGTTGAAAAGCTCCTAATCAATTACATGAATTCCTAAAATTTGATTAAAACTTATTTTGCAGTCCTTTTTGTAGAGGTTTCGGACGAGCGGGTCGAAATGGGCCTTTCAATGGACAGGTTGGAATTTTAACTGAGTAAAAAGTACAGAAATTGAGGTTTTGCAATATAATTGTGTTGAAAAGCTCCTAATCAATTACATGAACTCCTAATATTTGAGTAAAACATTTTTGCGTTCCTTTTTGTAGAGGTTTCGGACGAGCAGGTCTAAATGGGCCTTTCAATGGAGCCGTTGGAATTTTAACTGAGTAAAAAGCATAGAAATTGAGGATTTGCAATATAATTGTGTTGAAAAGCTCCTAATAAATTATTTGAACTCCTAATATTTTAATAAAACATTTTTGCGGTCCTTTTTGTAGAGGTTTCGGACGAGCAAGTCTAAATGGGTCTTTCAATGGACCCGTTGGAATTTATCTGAGTAAAAAGTACAGAAATTGAGGTTTTGCAATATAATTGTGTTGAAAAGCTCCTAATCAATTATTTGAACTCCTAATATTTGCCTAAAACATTTTTGCGGTCCTTTTTCTAAAGGTTTCGGACGAGGAGGTCCAAATGGGCCTTTCAATGGACCCGTTGGAATTTTAACTGAGTAAAAAATACAGAAATTGAGGTTTTGCAATTTAATTGTGTTGAAAAGCTCCTAATCAATTATTTGAACTCCTAATATTTGAATAAAACATTTTTGCGGTCCTTTTTGTAGAGGTTTCGGACGAGCAGGTCGAAATGGGCCTTTCAATGGACCCGTTCGAATTTTAACTGAGTAAAAAGTACAAAAATTGAGGTTTTGCTATATAATTGTGTTGAAAAGCTCCTAATCAATCACATGAACTCCTAAAATTCAAATAAAACTTGTTTTGAGGTCCTTTTTCTAGAGATTCGGACGAGCGGGTCGAAATGGGCCTTTCAATGGACCTGTTGGAATTTTAATTGAGTAAAAAGTACAGAAATTGAGGTTTTGATATATAATTGTGTTGAAAAGCTCCTAATCAATTACATGAACTCCTAATATTTGAATAAAACATTTTTGCGTTCCTCTTTGTAGAGGTTTCGGACGAGCAGGTCTAAATGGGCCTTTCAATGGACCTGTTGGAATTTTAACTGAGTAAAAAGTACATAAATTGAGGTTTTGCAATATAATTGTGTTGAAAAGCTTCTAATCAATTATTTGAACTCCTAATATTTGAATAAAACGTTTTTGCGGTCCTTTTTGTAGAGGTTTCGGACGAGCAAGTCTAAATGGGCCTTTCAATGGAGCTGTTTGAATTTTAACTGAGTAAAAAGTACAGAAATTGAGGTTTTGCAATATAATTGTGTTGAAAAGCTCCTAATCAATTATTTGAACTCCTAATATATGAATAAAACATTTTTGCAGTCCTTTTTGTAGAGGTTTCGAACGAGGAGGTATAAATGGCCCTTTCAATGGACCCGTTCGAATTTTAACTGAGTAAAAAGTACATAAATTGAAGTTTTGCAATATAATTGTGTTCAAAAGCTCCTAATAAATTATTTGAACTCCTAATATTTGAATAAAACATTTTTGCGGTCCTTTTTGTAGAGGTTTCGGACGAGCAGGTCTAAATGGGCCTTTCAATGGACCTGTTGGAATTTTAACTGAGTAAAAAGTACAGAAATTGAGGTTTTGCGATATAATTGTGTTGAAAAGCTCCTAATCAATTATTTGAACTCCTAATATTTGAATTAAACATTTTTGCGGACCTTTTTGTAGAGGTTTCGGACGAGCAGGTCTAAATGGGCCTTTCAATGGACCCGTTGGAATTTTAACTGAGTAAAAAATACAGAAATTGAGGTTTTGCAATATAATTGTGTTGAAAAGCTCCTAACCAATTACATGAATTCCTAAAATTTGATTAAAACTTATTTTGCAGTCCTTTTTGTAGAGGTTTCGGACGAGCGGGTCGAAATGGGCCTTTCAATGGACAGGTTGGAATTTTAACTGAGTAAAAAGTACAGAAATTGAGGTTTTGCAATATAATTGTGTTGAAAAGCTCCTAATCAATTACATGAACTCCTAATATTTGAGTAAAACATTTTTGCGTTCCTTTTTGTAGAGGTTTCGGACGAGCAGGTCTAAATGGGCCTTTCAATGGACCTGTTGGAATTTTAACTAAGTAAAAAGCATAGAAATTGAGGATTTGCAATATAATTGTGTTGAAAAGCTCCTAATCAATTATTTGAACTCCTAATATTTGAATAAAACATTTTTGCGGTCCTTTTTGTAGAGGTTTCGGACGAGCAAGTCTAAATGGGTCTTTCAATGGAGCCGTTGGAATTTTAACTGAGTAAAAAGTACAGAAATTGAGGTTTTGCAATATAATTGTGTTGAAAAGCTCCTAATCAATTATTTGAACTCCTAATATTTGCCTAAAACATTTTTGCGGTCCTTTTTGTAAAGGTTTCGGACGAGGAGGTCCAAATGGGCCTTTCAATGGACCCGTTGGAATTTTAACTGAGTAAAAAGTACAGAAATTGAGGTTTTGCAATGTAATTGTGTTGAAAAGCTCCTAATCAATTATTTGAACTCCTAATATTTGAATAAAACATTTTTGCGGTCCTTTTTGTAGAGGTTTCGGACGAGCAGGTCGAAATGGGCCTTTCAATGGACCCGTTCGAATTTTAACTGAGTAAAAAGTACAAAAATTGAGGTTTTGCAATATAATTGAGTTGAAAAGCTCCTAATCAATCACATGAACTCCTAAAATTCAATTAAAACTTGTTTTGAGGTCCTTTTTCTAGAGATTCGGACGAGCGGGTCGAAATGGGCCTTTCAATTGACCTGTTGGAATTTTAATTGAGTAAAAATTACAGAAATTGAGGTTTTGCAATATAATTTTGTTGAAAAGCTCCTAATCAATTACATGAACTTCTAATATTTGAATAAAACATTTTTGCGTTCCTCTTTGTAGAGGTTTCGGACGAGCAGGTCTAAATGGGCCTTTCAATGGACCTGTTGGAATTTTAACTGAGTAAAAAGTACATAAATTGAGGTTTTGCAATATAATTGTGTTGAAAAGCTCCTAATCAATTATTTGAACTCCTAATATTTGAATAAAACGTTTTTGCGGTCCTTTTTGTAGAGGTTTCGGACGAGCAAGTCTAAATGGGCCTTTCAATGGAGCTGTTTGAATTTTAACTGAGTAAAAAGTACAGAAATTGAGGTTTTGCAATATAATTGTGTTGAAAAGCTCCTAATCAATTATTTGAACTCCTAATATATGAATAAAACATTTTTGCAGTCCTTTTTGTAGAGGTTTCGGACGAGGAGGTATAAATGGCCCTTTCAATGGACCCGTTCGAATTTTAACTGAGTAAAAAGTACATAAATTGAAGTTTTGCAATATAATTGTGTTCAAAAGCTCCTAATAAATTATTTGAACTCCTAATATTTGAATAAAACATTTTTGCGGTCCTTTTTGTAGAGGTTTCGGACGAGCAGGTCTAAATGGGCCTTTCAATGGACCTGTTGGAATTTTAACTGAGTAAAAAGTACAGAAATTGAGGTTTTGCAATATAATCGTGTTGAAAAGCTCCTAATCAATTGTTTGAACTCCTAATATTTGAATAAAACATTTTTGTGGTCCTTTTTGTAGAGGATTCGGACGAGGAGGTCTAAATGGCCCTTTCAATGGACCCGTTGGAATTTTAACTGAGTAAAAAGTACAAATATTGCGGTTTTGCGATATAATTGTGTTGAAAAGCTCCTAATCAATTATTTGAACTCCTAATATTTAATTAAATCTTGTTTTGCAGTCCTTTTTTAGAGGTTTCGGACGAGCTGGTCAGAAATGGGCCTTTCAATGAACCCGTTGGAATTTTAACAGAGTAAAAAGTACATAAATTGAGGCTTTGCAATATAATTGTGTTGAAAAGCTCCTAATCAATTATTTGAAATCCTAATATTTGATTAAATCTTGTTTTGCAGTCCTTTTTGTAGAGGTTTCGGACGAGCAGGTCAGAAATGGGCCTTTCAATGGACCCGTTGGAATTTTAACAGAGTAAAAAGTACAGAAATTGAGTCTTTGCAATATAATTGTGTTGAAAAGCTCCTAATCAATTATTTGAACTCCTAATATTTGAATAAAACATTTTTACAGTCCTTTTTGTAGAGGTTTCGGACGAGCAGGTCTAAATGGGCCTTTCAATGGACCCGTTGGAATTTTAACTGAGTAAAAAGTACAGAAATTAAGGTTTTGCAATATAATTATGTTGAAAAGCTCCTAATCAATTAAATGAACTCCTAAAATTCGATTAAAACTTGTTTTGCTGTCCTTTTTCTAGAGATTCGAACGAGCGGGTCGAAATGGGCCTTTCAATGGAACTGTTGGAATTTTAATTGAGTAAAAAGTACAAAATTGAGGTTTTGCAATATAATTGTGTTGAAAAGCTCCTAATAAATTATTTGAACTCCTAATATTTGAATAAAACATTTTTGCGGTTCTTTTTGTAGAGGTTTCGGACGAGCAGGTCGAAATGGGCCTTTCAATGGACCTGTTGGAATTTTAACTGAGTAAAAAGTACAGAAATTAAGGTTTCGAAATATAATTGTGTTGAAAAGCTCCTAATCAATTATTTGAACTCCTAATATTTGAATAAAACATTTTTGCGGTCCTTTTTGTAGAGGTTTCGGACGAGGAGGTCTAAATGGGCCTTTCAATGGACCCGTTGGAATTTTAACTGAGTAAAAAGTACAGAAATTGAGGTTTTGCAATATAATTGTGTTCAAAAGCTCCTAATAAATTATTTGAACTCCTAATATTTTAATAAAACATTTTTGCGGTCCTTTTTGTAGAGGTCTCGGACGAGCAGGTCTAAATGGGTCTTTCAATGGACCCGTTAGAATTTATCTGAGTAAAAAATACAGAAATTGAGGTTTTGCAATATAATTGTGTTGAAAAGCTCCTAATCAATTATTTGAACTCCTAATATTTGCCTAAAACATTTTTGCGGTCCATTTTCTAAAGGTTTCGGACGAGGAGGTCCAAATGGGCCTTTCAATGGACCCGTTGGAATTTTAACTGAGTAAAAAATACAGAAATTGAGGTTTTGCAATATAATTGTGTTGAAAAGCTCCTAATCAATTATTTGAACTCCTAATATTTGAATAAAACATTTTTGCGGTCCTTTTTGTAGAGGTTTCGGACGAGCAGGTCGAAATGGGCCTTTCAATGGACCCGTTCGAATTTTAACTGAGTAAAAAGTACTAAAATTGAGGTTTTGCTATATAATTGTGTTGAAAAGCTCCTAATCAATCACATGAACTCCTAAAATTCAAATAAAACTTGTTTTGAGGTCCTTTTTCTAGAGATTCGGACGAGCGGGTCGAAATGGGCCTTTCAATGGACCTGTTGGAATTTTAATTGAGTAAAAAGTACAGAAATTGAGGTTTTGATATATAATTGTGTTGAAAAGCTCCTAATCAATTACATGAACTCCTAATATTTGAATAAAACATTTTTGCGTTCCTCTTTGTAGAGGTTTCGGACGAGCAGGTCTAAATGGGCCTTTCAATGGACCTGTTGGAATTTTAACTGAGTAAAAAGTACATAAATTGAGGTTTTGCAATATAATTGTGTTGAAAAGCTTCTAATCAATTATTTGAACTCCTAATATTTGAATAAAACATTTTTGCGGTCCTTTTTGTAGAGGTTTCGGACGAGCAAGTCTAAATGGGCCTTTCAATGGAGCTGTTTGAATTTTAACTGAGTAAAAAGTACAGAAATTGAGGTTTTGCAATATAATTGTGTTGAAAAGCTCCTAATCAATTATTTGAACTCCTAATATTGTAATAAAACATTTTTGCAGTCCTTTTTGTAGAGGTTTCGGACGAGGAGGTCAAAATGGCCCTTTCAATGGACCCGTTGGAATTTTAACTGAGTAAAAAGTACAGAAATTGAGGTTTTGCAATATAATTGTGTTCAAAAGCTCCTAATAAATTATTTGAACTCCTAATATTTGAATAAAACATTTTTGCGGTCCTTTTTGTAGAGGTTTCGGACGAGCAGGTCTAAATGGGCCTTTCAATGGACCCGTTGGAATTTATCTGAGTAAAAAATACAGAAATTGAGGTTTTGCAATATAATTGTGTTGAAAAGCTCCTAATAATTATTTGAACTCCTAATATTTGCCTAAAACATTTTTGCGGTCCTTTTTCTAGAGGTTTCGGACGAGCAGGTCTAAATGGGCCTTTCAATGGACCTGTTGGAATTTTAACTGAGTAAAAAGTACAGAAATTGAGGTTTTGCAATATAATTGTGTTGAAAAGCTCCTAATCAATTATTTGAACTCCTAATATTTGAATAAAACATTTTTGCGGTCCTTTTTGTAGAGGTTTCGGACGAGTAGGTCTAAATGGGCCTTTCAATGGACCCGTTCGAATTTTAACTGAGTAAAAAGTACAGAAATTGAGGTTTTGCAATATAATTGTGTTGAAAAGCTCCTAATCAATTACATGAACTCCTAAAATTCAATTAAAACTTGTTTTGAGGTCCTTTTTCTAGAAATTAGGACGAGCGGGTCGAAATGGGCCTTTCAATGGACCTGTTGGAATTTTAATTGAGTAAAAAGTACAGAAATTGAGGTTTTGCAATATAATTGTGTTGAAAAGCTCCTAATCAATAACATGAACTCCTAATATTTGAATAAAACATTATTGCATTCCTCTTTGTAGAGGTTTCGGACGAGCAGGTCCAAATGGGCCTTTCAATGGACCTGTTTGAATTTTAACTGAGTAAAAAGTACAGAAATTGAGGTTTTGCAATATAATTGTGTTGAAAAGCTCCTAATCAATTATTTGAACTCCTAATATTTGAATAAAACATTTTTGCGGTCCTTTTTGTAGAGGTTTCGGACGAGCAGGTCGAAATGGGCCTTTCAATGGACCCGTTCGAATTTTAACTGAGTAAAAAGTACTAAAATTGAGGTTTTGCTATATAATTGTGTTGAAAAGCTCCTAATCAATCACATGAACTCCTAAAATTCAAATAAAACTTGTTTTGAGGTCCTTTTTCTAGAGATTCGGACGAGCGGGTCGAAATGGGCCTTTCAATGGACCTGTTGGAATTTTAATTGAGTAAAAAGTACAGAAATTGAGGTTTTGATATATAATTGTGTTGAAAAGCTCCTAATCAATTACATGAACTCCTAATATTTGAATAAAACATTTTTGCGTTCCTCTTTGTAGAGGTTTCGGACGAGCAGGTCTAAATGGGCCTTTCAATGGACCTGTTGGAATTTTAACTGAGTAAAAAGTACATAAATTGAGGTTTTGCAATATAATTGTGTTGAAAAGCTTCTAATCAATTATTTGAACTCCTAATATTTGAATAAAACATTTTTGCGGTCCTTTTTGTAGAGGTTTCGGACGAGCAAGTCTAAATGGGCCTTTCAATGGAGCTGTTTGAATTTTAACTGAGTAAAAAGTACAGAAATTGAGGTTTTGCAATATAATTGTGTTGAAAAGCTCCTAATCAATTATTTGAACTCCTAATATTGTAATAAAACATTTTTGCAGTCCTTTTTGTAGAGGTTTCGGACGAGGAGGTCAAAATGGCCCTTTCAATGGACCCGTTGGAATTTTAACTGAGTAAAAAGTACAGAAATTGAGGTTTTGCAATATAATTGTGTTCAAAAGCTCCTAATAAATTATTTGAACTCCTAATATTTGAATAAAACATTTTTGCGGTCCTTTTTGTAGAGGTTTCGGACGAGCAGGTCTAAATGGGCCTTTCAATGGACCCGTTGGAATTTATCTGAGTAAAAAATACAGAAATTGAGGTTTTGCAATATAATTGTGTTGAAAAGCTCCTAATAATTATTTGAACTCCTAATATTTGCCTAAAACATTTTTGCGGTCCTTTTTCTAGAGGTTTCGGACGAGCAGGTCTAAATGGGCCTTTCAATGGACCTGTTGGAATTTTAACTGAGTAAAAAGTACAGAAATTGAGGTTTTGCAATATAATTGTGTTGAAAAGCTCCTAATCAATTATTTGAACTCCTAATATTTGAATAAAACATTTTTGCGGTCCTTTTTGTAGAGGTTTCGGACGAGTAGGTCTAAATGGGCCTTTCAATGGACCCGTTCGAATTTTAACTGAGTAAAAAGTACAGAAATTGAGGTTTTGCAATATAATTGTGTTGAAAAGCTCCTAATCAATTACATGAACTCCTAAAATTCAATTAAAACTTGTTTTGAGGTCCTTTTTCTAGAAATTAGGACGAGCGGGTCGAAATGGGCCTTTCAATGGACCTGTTGGAATTTTAATTGAGTAAAAAGTACAGAAATTGAGGTTTTGCAATATAATTGTGTTGAAAAGCTCCTAATCAATAACATGAACTCCTAATATTTGAATAAAACATTATTGCATTCCTCTTTGTAGAGGTTTCGGACGAGCAGGTCCAAATGGGCCTTTCAATGGACCTGTTTGAATTTTAACTGAGTAAAAAGTACAGAAATTGAGGTTTTGCAATATAATTGTGTTGAAAAGCTCCTAATCAATTATTTGAACTCCTAATATTTGAATAAAACATTTTTGCGGTCCTTTTTGTAGAGGTTTTGGGCGAGCAAGTCTAAATGGGCCTTTCAATGGAGCTGTTTGAATTTTAACTAAGTAAAAAGTACAGAAATTGAGGTTTTGCAATATAATTGTGTTGAAAAGCTCCTAATCAATTATTTGAACTCCTAATATTTGAATAAAACATTTTTGCGGTCGTTTTTGTAGAGGTTTCGGACGAGCAAGTCTAAATGGGCCTTTCAATGGACCCGTTGGAATTTTAACTGAGTAAAAAGTACAGAAATTGAGGTTTTGCAATATAATTGTGTTGAAAAGCTCCTAATCAATTACATGAATTCCTAAAATTTGATTAAAACTTGTTTTGCAGTCCTTTTTGTAGAGGTTTCGGACGAGCGGGTCGAAATGGGCCTTTCAATGGACTCGTTGGAATTTTAACTGAGTAAAAAGTACAGAAATTGAGGTTTTGCAATATAATTGTGTTGAAAAGCTCCTAATCAATTACATGAACTCCTAATATTTGAGTAAAACATTTTTGCGTTCCTTTTTGTAGAGGTTTCGGACGAGCAGTTCTAAATGGGCCTTTCAATGGACCTGTTGGAATTTTAAATGAGTAAAAAATACAAAAATTGAGGTTTTGCAATATAATTGTGTTGAAAAGCTCCTAATCAATTATTTGAACTCCTAATTTTTGAATAAAACATTTTTGCGGTCCTTTTTGTAGAGGTTTCGGACGAGCAAGTCTAAATGGGCCTTTCAATGGACCCGTTGGAATTTTAACTGAGTAAAAAGTACAGAAATTGAGGTTTTGCAATATAATTGTGTTGAAAAGCTTCTAATCAATTACATGAACTCCTAAGATTTGATTAAAACTTGTTTTGCGGTCCTTTTTTAGAGGTTTCGGACAAGCGGGTCGAAATGGGCCTTTCAATGGACCCGTTGGAATTTTAACTGATTAAAAAGTACAGAAATTGGGGTTTTGCAATATAATTGTGTTCAAAAGCTCCTAATCATTTATTTGAACTCCTAATATTTGAATAAAACATTTTTGCGGTCCTTTTTGTAGAGGTTTTAGACGAGCAGGTCTAAATGGGCCTTTCAATGGACCCGTTGGAATTTTAATTGAGTAAAAAGTACAGAAATTGAGGTTTTGCAATATAATTGTGTTGAAAAGCTCCTAATCAATTACATGAATTCCTAGAATTTGATTAAAACTTGTTTTGCAGTCCTTTTTGTAGAGGTTTCGGATGAGCGGGTCGAAATAGGCTTTTCAATGGACCCGTTGGAATTTTAAATGAGTAAAAAATAAAAAAATTGAGGTTTTGTAATATAATTGTGTTGAAAATCTCCTAATCAATTATTTGAACTCCTAATATTTGAATAAAACATTTTTGCGGTCCTTTTTGTAGAGGTTTCGGACGAGGAGGTCTAAATGGGCCTTTCAATGGACCCGTTGGAATTTTAACTGAGTAAAAAGTACAGAAATTGAGGTTTTGCAATATAATTGTGTTGAAAAGCTCCTAATCAATTATTTGAACTCCTAATATTTGAATAAAACATTTTTGCGGTCCTTTTTATAGAGGTTTCGGACGAGCAGGTCGAAATGGGCCTTTCAATGGACCCGTTGGAATTTTAACTGAGTAAAAAGTACAGAAATTGAGGTTTTGCAATATAATTGTGTTCAAAAGCTCCTAATAAATTATTTGAACTCCTAATATTTTAATAAAACATTTTTGCAGTCCTTTTTGTAGAGGTTTCGGACGAGCAGGTCTAAATGGGTCTTTCAATGGACCCGTTGGAATTTTAACTGAGTAAAAAGTACAGAAATTGAGGTTTTGCAATATAATTGTGTTGAAAAGCTCCTAATCAATTATTTGAACTCCTAATATTTGAATAAAACATTTTTGCGGTCCTTTTTGTAGAGGTTTCGGACGAGCAGGTCGAAATGGGCCTTTCAATGGACCCGTTGGAATTTTAACTGAGTAAAAAGTACAGAAATTGAGGTTTTGCAATATAATTGTGTTGAAAAGCTCCTAATAAATTACATGAACTCCTAAGATTTGATTAAAACTTGTTTTGCGGTCCTTTTTTAGAGGTTTCGGACGAGCGGTTCTAAATGGTCCTTTCAATGGACCCGTTGGAATTTTAACTGAGTAAAAAGTACAGAAATTGAGGTTTTGCAATATAATTGTGTTTAAAAGCTCTAATCAATTATTTGAACTCCTAATATTTGAATAAAACATTTTTGCGGTCCTTTTTGTAGAGGTTTCGGACGATCAGGTCGAAATGGGCCTTTCAATGGACCCGTTGGAATTTTAACTGAGTAAAAAGTACAGAAATTGAGGTTTTGCAATATAATTGTGTTGAAAAGCTCCTAATAAATTACATGAACTCCTAAGATTTGATTAAAACTTGTTTTGCGGTCCTTTTTTAGAGGTTTCGGACGAGCGGGTCCAAATGGGCCTTTCAATGGACCCGTTGGAATTTTAACTGAGTAAAAAGTACAGAAATTGAGGTTTTGCAATATAATTGTGTTGAAAAGCTCCTAATCAATTACATGAATTCCTAAAATTTGATTAAAACTTATTTTGCAGTCCTTTTTGTAGAGGTTTCGGACGAGCGGGTCGAAATGGGCCTTTCAATGGACAGGTTGGAATTTTAACTGAGTAAAAAGTACAGAAATTGAGGTTTTGCAATATAATTGTGTTGAAAAGCTCCTAATCAATTACATGAACTCCTAATATTTGAGTAAAACATTTTTGCGTTCCTTTTTGTAGAGGTTTCGGACGAGCAGGTCTAAATGGGCCTTTCAATGGACCTGTTGGAATTTTAACTAAGTAAAAAGCATAGAAATTGAGGATTTGCAATATAATTGTGTTGAAAAGCTCCTAATCAATTATTTGAACTCCTAATATTTGAATAAAACATTTTTGCGGTCCTTTTTGTAGAGGTTTCGGACGAGCAAGTCTAAATGGGCCTTTCAATGGAGCCGTTGGAATTTTAACTGAGTAAAAAGTACAGAAATTGAAGTTTTGCAATATAATTGTGTTGAATAGAACCTAATCAATTTTTTGAACTCCTAATATTTAAATAAAACATTTTTGCGGTTCTTTTTATAGAAGTTTCGGACGAGGAGGTCTAAATGGCCCTTTCAATGGACCCGTTGGAATTTTAACTGAGTAAAAAGTACAGAAATTGAGGTTTTGCAATATAATTGTGTTGAAAAGCTCCTAATCAATTATTTGAACTCCTAATATTTGATTAAATCTTGTTTTGCGGTCCTTTTTTTAGAGGTTTCGGACGAGCAGGTCGAAATGGTCCTTTCAATGGATCCGTTGGAATTTTAACTGAGTAAAAAGTACAGAAATTGAGGTTTTGCAATATAATTGTGTTTAAAAGCTCCTAATCAGTTACATGAACTCCTAGAATTTGATTAAAACTTGTTTTGCGGTCCTTTTTTAGAGGTTTCGGACGAGCGGGTCGAAATGGTTCTTTCGATGGACCCGTTGGAATTTTAACTGATTAAAAAGTACAGAAATTGAGGTTTTGCAATATAATTGCGTTCAAAAGCTCCTAATAAATTATTTGAACTCCTAATATTTGAATTAAACATTTTTGCGGTCCTTTTTGTAGAGGTTTCGGACGAGCAGGTCTAAATGGGCCTTTCAATGGACCCGTTGGAATTTATCTGAGTAAAAAATACAGAAATTGAGGTTTTGCAATATAATTGTGTTGAAAAGCTCCTAATCAATTATTTGAACTCCTAATATTTGCCTAAAACATTTTTGCGGTCATTTTTCTAGAGGTTTCGGACGAGGAGGTCCAAATGGGCCTTTCAATGGACCCGTTGGAATTTTAACTAAGTAAAAAGTACAAAATTTAGGTTTTGCAATATAATTGTGTTGAAAAGCTCCTAATAAATTATTTGAACTCCTAACATTTGAATAAAACATTTTTGCGGTTCTTTTTGTAGAGGTTTCGGACGAGCAGGTCGAAATGGGACTTTCAATGGACCTGTTGGAATTTTAACTGAGTAAAAAGTACAGAAATTAAGGTTTTGAAATATAATTCTGTTGAAAAGCTCCTAATCAATTATTTGAACTCCTAATATTTGAATAAAACATTTTTGCGGTCCTTTTTGTAGAGGTTTCGGACGAGGAGGTCTGAATGGGCCTTTCAATGGACCCGTTGGAATTTTAACTGAGTAAAAAGTACAGAAATTGAGGTTTTGCAATATAATTGTGTTCAAAAGCTCCTAATAAATTATTTGAACTCCTAATATTTTAATAAAACATTTTTGCGGTCCTTTTTGTAGAGGTCTCGGACGAGCAGGTCTAAATGGGTCTTTCAATGGACCCGTTGGAATTTATCTGAGTAAAAAATACAGAAATTGAGGTTTTGCAATATAATTGTGTTGAAAAGGTCCTAATCAATTATTTGAACTCCTAATATTTGCCTAAAACATTTTTGCGGTCCATTTTCTAAAGGTTTCGGACGAGGAGGTCCAAATGGGCCTTTCAATGGACCCGTTGGAATTTTAACTGAGTAAAAAATACAGAAATTGAGGTTTTGCAATATAATTGTGTTGAAAAGCTCCTAATCAATTATTTGAACTCCTAATATTTGAATAAAACATTTTTGCGGTCCTTTTTGTAGAGGTTTCGGACGAGTAGGTCTAAATGGGCCTTTCAGTGGACCCGTTCGAATTTTAACTGAGTAAAAAGTACAGAAATTGAGGTTTTGCAATATAATTGTGTTGAAAAGCTCCTAATCAATTACATGAACTCCTAAAATTCAATTAAAACTTGTTTTGAGGTCCTTTTTCTAGAAATTCGGACGAGCGGGTCGAAATGGGCCTTTCAATGGACCTGTTGGAATTTTAATTGAGTAAAAAGTACAGAAATTGAGGTTTTGCAATATAATTGTGTTGAAAAGCTCCTAATCAATAACATGAACTCCTAATATTTGAATAAAACATTATTGCATTCCTCTTTGTAGAGGTTTCGGACGAGTAGGTCTAAATGGGCCTTTCAATGGACCTGTTGGAATTTTAACTGAGTAAAAAGTACAGAAATTGAGGTTTTGCAATATAATTGTGTTGAAAAGCTCCTAATCAATTATTTGAACTCCTAATATTTGAATAAAACATTTTTGCGGTCCTTTTTGTAGAGGTTTTGGGCGAGCAAGTCTAAATGGGCCTTTCAATGGAGCTGTTTGAATTTTAACTGAGTAAAAAGTACAGAAATTGAGGTTATGCAATATAATTGTGTTCAAAAGCTCCTAATAAATTATTTGAACTCCTAATATTTGAATAAAACATTTTTGCGGTCCTTTTTGTAGAGGTTTCGGACGAGCAGGTATAAATGGGCCTTTCAATGGACCCGTTTGAATTTATCTGAGTAAAAAATACAGAAATTGAGGTTTTGCAATATAATTGTGTTGAAAAGCTCCTAATAATTATTTGAACTCCTAATATTTGCCTAAAACATTTTTGCGGTCCTTTTTCTAGAGGTTTCAGACGAGCAGGTCTAAATGGGCCTTTCAATGGACCTGTTGGAATTTTAACTGAGTAAAAAGTACAGAAATTGAGGTTTTGCAATATAATTGTGTTGAAAAGCTCCTAATCAATTATTTGAACTCCTAATATTTGAATAAAACATTTTTGCGGTCCTTTTTGTAGAGGTTTCGGACGAGTAGGTCTAAATGGGCCTTTCAATGGACCCGTTCGAATTTTAACTGAGTAAAAAGTACAGAAATTGAGGTTTTGCAATATAATTGTGTTGAAAAGCTCCTAATCAATTACATGAACTCCTAAAATTCAATTAAAACTTGTTTTGAGGTCCTTTTTCTAGAAATTCGGACGAGCGGGTCGAAATGGGCCTTTCAATGGACCTGTTGGAATTTTAATTGAGTAAAAAGTACAGAAATTGAGGTTTTGCAATATAATTGTGTTGAAAAGCTCCTAATCAATAACATGAACTCCTAATATTTGAATAAAACATTATTGCATTCCTCTTTGTAGAGGTTTCGGACGAGCAGGTCTAAATGGGCCTTTCAATGGACCTGTTGGAATTTTAACTGAGTAAAAAGTACAGAAATTGAGGTTTTGCAATATAATTGTGTTGAAAAGCTCCTAATCAATTATTTGAACTCCTAATATTTGAATAAAACATTTTTGCGGTCCTTTTTGTAGAGGTTTTGGGCGAGCAAGTCTAAATGGGCCTTTCAATGGAGCTGTTTGAATTTTAACTGAGTAAAAAGTACAGAAATTGAGGTTTTGCAATATAATTGTGTTGAAAAGCTCCTAATCAATTATTTGAACTCCTAATATTTGAATAAAACATTTTTGCGGTCCTTTTTGTAGAGGTTTCAGACGAGGAGGTCTAAATGGCCCTTTCAATGGACCCGTTGGAATTTTAACTGAGTAAAAAGTACAGAAATTGCGGTTTTGCAATATAATTGTGTTGAAAAGCTCCTAATAAATTATTTGAACTCCTAATATTTGATTAAATCTTGTTTTGCAGTCCTTTTTGTAGAGGTTTCGGACGAGCGGGTCAGAAATGGGCCTTTCAATGGACTCGTTGGAATTTTAACAGAGTAAAAAGTACAGAAATTGAGGCTTTGCAATATAATTGTGTTGATCAGCTCCTAATCAATTATTTGAACACCTAATATTTGAATAAAACATTTTTGTAGTCCTTTTTGTAGAGGTTTCGGACGACCAGGTCTAAATGGGCCTTTCAATGGACCCGTTGGAATTTTAACTGAGTAAAAAGTACAGAAATTGAGGTTTTGCAATATAATTGTGTTGAAAAGCTCCTAATCAATTATTTGAACTCCTAAACTTTGAATAAAACATTTTTGCGGTCCTTTTGTAGAGGTTTCGGACGAGCAGGTCTAAATGGGCCTTTCAATGGACCCGTTCGAATTTTAACTGAGTAAAAAGTACAAAAATTGAGGTTTTGCAATATAATTGTGTTGAAAAGCTCCTAATCAATTACATGAACTCCTAAAATTCAATTAAGACTTGTTTTGAGGTCCTTTTTCTAGAGATTCGGACGAGCGGGTCGAAATGGGCCTTTCAATGGACCTGTTGGAATTTTAACTGACTAAAAAGTACAGAAATTGAGGTTTTGCAATATAATTGTGTTGAAAAGCTCCTAATCAATTACATGAACTCCTAATATTTGAATAAAACATTTTTGCGGTCCTTTTTGTAGAGGTTTCGGACGAGGAGGTCTAAATGGCCCTTTCAATGGACCCGTTGGAATTTTAACTGAGTAAAAAGTACATAAATTGCGGTTTTGCAATATAATTGTGTTGAAAAGCTCCTAATCAATTATTTGAACTCCTAATATTTGATTAAATCTTGTTTTGCAGTCC
The DNA here is from genome assembly GCA_958450335.1 of Hibiscus tridactylites. NCBI lineage: Eukaryota > Viridiplantae > Streptophyta > Magnoliopsida > Malvales > Malvaceae > Hibiscus > Hibiscus tridactylites. Next base: position 47,506,950 of record OY288285.1, read on the forward strand.
TTTTTGTAGAGGTTTCGGACGAGCGGGTCAGAAATGGGCCTTTCAATGGACCCGTTGGAATTTTAACAGAGTAAAAAGTACAGAAATTGAGGATTTGCAATATAATTGTGTTGAAAAGCTCCTAATCAATTATTTGAACTCCTAAAATTTGAATAAAACATTTTTGCAGTCCTTTTCGTAGAGGTTTCGGACGAGGAGGTCCAAATGGGCCTTTCAATGGACCCGTTGGAATTTTAACTAAGTAAAAAGTACAGAAATTGAGGTTTTGCAATATAATTGTGTTGAAAAGCTCCTAATCAATTATTTGAACTCCTAATATTTGAATAAAACATTTTTGCGGTCCTTTTTGTAGAGGTTTCGAACAAGTAGGTCTAAATGGGCCTTTCAATGGACCCGTTCGAATTTTAACTGAGTAAAAAGTACAGAAATTGAGGTTTTGCAATATAATTGTGTTGAAAAGCTCCTAATCAATTACATGAACTCCTAAAATTCAATTAAAACTTGTTTTGAGGTCCTTTTTCTAGAAATTCGGACGAGCGGGTCGAAATGGGCCTTTTAATGGACCTGTTGGAATTTTAACTGAGTAAAAAGTACAGAAATTAAGGTTTTGCAATATAATTGTGTTGAAAAGCTCCTAATCAATTACATGAACTCCTAATATTTGAATAAAACATTTTTGCGGTACTTTTTGTAGAGGTTTCGGACGAGGAGGTCTAAATGGCCCTTTCAATGGACCCGTTGGAATTTTAACTGAGTAAAAAGTACAGAAATTGCGGTTTTGCAATATAATTGTGTTGAAAAGCTCCTAATCAATTATTTGAACTCCTAATATTTGATTAAATCTTGTTTTGCAGTCATTTTTGTAGAGGTTTCGGACGAGCGGGTCAGAAATGGGCCTTTCAATGGACCCGTTGGAATTTTAACAGAGTAAAAAGTACAGAAATTGAGGCTTTGCAATATAATTGTGTTGAAAAGCTCCTAATCAATTATTTGAACTCCTAAAATTTGAATAAAACATTTTTGCAGTCCTTTTTGTAGCGGTTTCAGACGAGCAGGTCTAAATGGGCCTTTCAAAGGACCCGTTGGAATTTTAACTGAGTAAAAAGTACAGAAATTGAGGTTTTGCAATATAATTGTGTTGAAAAGCTCCTAATCAATTATTTGAACTCCTAATATTTGCCTAAAACATTTTTGCGTTCCTCTTTGTAGAGGTTTCGGACGACCAGGTCTAAATGGGCCTTTCAATGTAGCTGTTGGAAATTTAACTAAGTAAAAAGTACAGAAATTGAGGTTTTGCAAAATAATTGTGTTGAAAAGCTCCTAATCAATTATTTGAACTCCTAATATATGAATAAAACATTTTTGCGGTCCTTTTTGTAGCGGTTTCGGACGAGGAGGTCTAAATGGCCCTTTCAATGGACCCGTTGGAATTTTAACTGAGTAAAAAGTACATAAATTGCGGTTTTGCAATATAATTGTGTTGAAAAGCTCCTAATCAATTATTTGAACTCCTAATATTTGATTAAATCTTGTTTTGCAGTCCTTTTTGTAGAGGTTTCGGACGAGCGGGTCGAAATGGGCCTTTCAATGGACCCGTTGGAATTTTAACAGAGTAAAAAGTACAGAAATTGAGGCTTTGCAATATAATTGTGTTGAAAAGCTCCTAATCAATTATTTGAACTCCTAAAATTCGATTAAAACTTGTTTTGCTGTCCTTTTTTCTAGAGATTCGAACGAGCGGGTCGAAATGGGCCTTTAAATGGACATGTTGGAATTTTAACTGAGTAAAAAGTACAAAATTGAGGTTTTGCAATATAATTTTGTTGAAAAGCTCCTAATAAATTATTTGAACTCCTAATATTTGAATAAAATATTTTTGCGGTCCTTTTTGTAGAGGTTTCGGACGAGCAGGTCGAAATGGGCCTTTCAATGGACCCGTTGGAATTTTATCTTAGTAAAAAGTACTGAAATTAGGGTTTTGCAATATAATTGTGTTGAAAAACTCCTTATCAATTAAATGAACTCCTAAGATTTGATTAAAACTTGTTTTGCGGTCCTTTTTTAGAGGTTTCGGACGAGCGGGTCGAAAAGGGCCTTTCAATGGACCCGTTGGAATTTTAACTGATTAAAAAGTACAGAAATTGAGGTTTTGCAATATAATTGTGTTCAAAAGCTCCTAATAAATTATTTGAACTCCTAATATTTGAATAAAACATTTTTGCGGTCCTTTTTGTAGAGGTTTCGGACGAGCAGGTCTAAATGGGCCTTTCAATGGACCCGTTGGAATTTTAACTGAGTAAAAAGTACAGAAATTGAGGTTTTGCAATATAATTGTGTTGAAAAGCTCCTAATCAATTATTTGAACTCCTAATATTTGAATAAAACATTTTTGCGGTCCTTTTTGTAGAGGTTTCGGACGAGGAGGTCTAAATGGGCCTTTCAATGGACCCGTAGGAATTTTAACTGAGTAAAAAGTACAAAAATTGAGGTTTTGCAATATAATTGTGTTCAAAAGCTCCTAATAAATTATTTGAACTCCTAATATTTGAATAAAACATTTTTGCGGTCCTTTTTGTAGAGGTTTCGGACGAGCAGGTCTAAATGGGCCTTTCAATGAACCCGTTGGAATTTTAACTGAGTAAAAAATACAGAAATTGAGGTTTTGCAATATAATTGTGTTGAAAAGCTCCTAATCAATTATTTTAACTCCTAATATTTGCATAAAACATTTTTGCGGTCCTTTTTGTAGAGGTTTCGGACGAGGAGGTCCAAATGGGCCTTTCAATGGACCCGTTGGAATTTTAAATGAGTAAAAAGTACAGAAATTGAGGTTTTGCAATATAATTGTGTTGAAAAGCTCCTAATCAATTATTTGAACTCCTAATATTTGAATAAAACATTTGTGCGGTCCTTTTTGTAGAGGTTTCGGACGAGCAGGTCTAAATGGGCCTTTCAATGGACCCGTTCGAATTTTAACTGAGTAAAAAGTACAGAAATTGAGGTTTTGCGATATAATTGTGTTGAAAAGCTCCTAATCAATTACATGAACTCCTAAAATTCGATTAAAACTTGTTTTGCGGTCCTTTTTTTAGAGATTCGGACGAGCGGGTCGAAATGGGCCTTTCAATGGACCTGTTGGAATTTTAACTGAGTAAAAAGTACAGAAATTGAGGTTTTGCAATATAATTGTGTTGAAAAGCTCCTAATCAATTACATGAACTCCTAATATTTGAATAAAACATTTTTGCGTTCCTTTTTGTAGAGGTTTCGGACAAGCAGGTCTAAATGGGCCTTTCAATGGACCTGTTGGAATTTTAACTGAGTAAAAAGTACAGAAATTGAGGTTTTGCAATATAATTGTGTTGAAAAGCTCCTAATCAATTATTTGAACTCCTAATATTTGAATAAAACATTTTTGCGGTCCTTTTTGTAGAGGTTTCGGACGAGCAAGTCTAAATGGGCCTTTCAATGGAGCTGTTGGAATTTTAACTGATTAAAAAGTACAGAAATTGAGGTTTTGCAATATAATTGTGTTGAAAATATCCTAATCAATTATTTGAACTCCTAATATTTGAATAAAACATTTTTGCGGTCCTTTTTGTAGAGGTTTCGGACGAGGAGGTCTAAATGGCCCTTTCAATGGACCCGTTGGAATTTTAACTGAGTAAAAAGTACAAAAATTGCGGTTTTGCAATATAATTGTGTTGAAAAGCTCCTAATCAATTATTTGAACTCCTAATATTTGATTAAATTTTGTTTTGCAGTCCTTTTTGTAGAGGTTTCGGACGAGCGTGTCAGAAATGGGCCTTTCAATGGACCCGTTGGAATTTTAACAGAGTAAAAAGTACAGAAATTGAGGCTTTGCAATATAATTGTGTTTAAAAGCTCCTAATCAATTATTTGAACTCCTAATATTTGAATAACACATTTTTGCAGTCTTTTTTGTAGAGGTTTCGGACGAGCAGGTCTAAATGGGCCTTTCAATGGACCCGTTGGAATTTTAACTGAGTAAAAAGTACAGAAATTGAGGTTTTGCAATATAATTGTGTTGAAAAGCTCCTAATCAATTAAATGAACTCCAAAAATTCTATTAAAACTTGTTTTGCTGTCCTTTTTCTAGAGATTCGAACGAGCGGGTCGAAATGGGCCTTTCGAAGGACCTGTTGGAATTTTAACTGAGTAAAAAGTACAAAATTGAGGTTTTGCAATCTAATTGTGTTGAAAAGCTCATAATAAATTATTTGAACTCCTAATATTTGAATAAAACATTTTTGCGGTCCTTTTTGTAGAGGTTTCGGACGAGCAGGTCGAAATGGGCTTTTCAATGGACCCATTGAAATTTTATATGAGTAAAAAGTATTGAAATTGGGGTTTTGCAATATAATTGTGTTGAAAAGCTCCTAATCAATTAAATGAACTCCTAAGATTTGATTAAAACTTGTTTTGCAGTCCTTTTTTAGAGGTTTCGGACGAGCGGGTCGAAATGGGCCTTTCAATGGACCCGTTGGAATTTTAACTGAGTAAAAAGTACATAAATTGAGGTTTTGCAATATAATTGTGTTGAAAAGCTCCTAATCAATTACATGAACTTCTAAGATTTGATTAAAACTTGTTTTGCGGTCCTTTTTTACAGGTTTCTGACGAGCGGGTCGAAATGGGCCTTTCAATGGACCCGTTGGAATTTTAACTGATTAAAAAGTACAGAAATTGAGGTTTTGCAATATAATTGTGTTGAAAAGCTCCTAATCAATTAAATGAACTCCAAAAATTCTATTAAAACTTGTTTTGCTGTCCTTTTTCTAGAGATTCGAACGAGCGGGTCGAAATGGGCCTTTCGAAGGACCTGTTGGAATTTTAACTGAGTAAAAAGTACAAAATTGAGGTTTTGCAATCTAATTGTGTTGAAAAGCTCATAATAAATTATTTGAACTCCTAATATTTGAATAAAACATTTTTGCGGTCCTTTTTGTAGAGGTTTCGGACGAGCAGGTCGAAATGGGCTTTTCAATGGACCCATTGAAATTTTATATGAGTAAAAAGCACTGAAATTGGGGTTTTGCAATATAATTGTGTTGAAAAGCTCCTAATCAATTAAATGAACTCCTAAGATTTGATTAAAACTTGTTTTGCAGTCCTTTTTTAGAGGTTTCGGACGAGCGGGTCGAAATGGGCCTTTCAATGGACCCGTTGGAATTTTAACTGAGTAAAAAGTACATAAATTGAGGTTTTGCAATATAATTGTGTTGAAAAGCTCCTAATCAATTACATGAACTTCTAAGATTTGATTAAAACTTGTTTTGCGGTCCTTTTTTACAGGTTTCTGACGAGCGGGTCGAAATGGGCCTTTCAATGGACCCGTTGGAATTTTAACTGAGTAAAAAGTACATAAATTGAGGTTTTGCAATATAATTGTGTTGAAAAGCTCCTAATCAATTACATGAACTTCTAAGATTTGATTAAAACTTGTTTTGCGGTCCTTTTTTACAGGTTTCTGACGAGCGGGTCGAAATGGGCCTTTCAATGGACCCGTTGGAATTTTAACTGATTAAAAAGTACAGAAATTGAGGTTTTGCAATATATTTGTGTTCAAAAGCTCCTAATAAATTATTTGAACTCCTAATATTTGAATAAAACATTTTTGCGGTCCTTTTTGTAGAGGTTTCGGACGAGCAGGTCTAAATGGGCCTTTCAATGGACCCGTTGGAATTTTAACAGAGTAAAAAGTACAGAAATTGAGGTTTTGGAATATAATTGTGTTGAAAAGCTCCTAATCAATTATTTGAACTCCTAATATTTGAATAAAACATTTTTGCGGTCCTTTTTGTAGAGGTTTCGGACTAGGAGGTCTAAATGGGCCTTTTAATGGACCCGTTGGAATTTTAATTGAGTAAAAAGTACAAAAATTGAGGTTTTGCAATATAATTGTGTTGAAAAGCTCCTAATAAATTATTTGAACTCCTAATATTTGAATAAAACATTTTTGCGGTCCTTTTTGTAGAGGTTTCGGACGAGCAGGTCTAAATGGGCCTTTCAATGGACCCGTTGGAATTTTAACTGAGTAAAAAGTACAGAAATTGAGGTTTTGCAATATAATTGTGTTGAAAAGCTCCTAATCAATTATTTGAACTCCTAATATTTGAATAAAACCTTTTTGCGGTCCTTCTTGTAGAGGTTTCGGACGAGCAAGTCTAAATGGGCCTTTCAATGGACCCGTTGGAATTTTAACTAAGTAAAAAGTACAGAAATTGAGGTTTTGCAATATAATTGTGTTCAAAAGCTCCTAATCAATTATTTGAACTCCTAATATTTGAATAAAACATTTTTGCGGTCCTTTTTGTAGAGGTTGCGGACGAGCAGGTCTAAATGGGCCTTTCAATGGACCCGTTGGAATTTTAACAGAGTAAAAAGTACAAAAATTGAGGTTTTGCAATATAATTGTGTTGAAAAGCTCCTAATCAACTACCTAAACTCCTAATATTTGAATAAAACATTTTTGTGTTCCTTTTTGTAGAGGTTTCCGATGAGCAGGTCTAAATGGCCCTTTCAATGGACCTGTTGGAATTTTAACTGAGTAAAAAGTACAGAAATTGAGGTTTTGCAATATAATTGTGTTGAAAAGCTCCTAATCAATTACATGAACTCCTAATATTTGAATAAAACATTTTTACGTTCCTTTTAGTAGAGGTTTCGGACGAGCAGGTCTAAATGGGCCTTTCAATGGACCTGTTGGAATTTTAACTGAGTAAAAAGTACAGAAATTGAGGTTTTGCAATATAATTGTGTTGAAAAGCTCCTAATCAATTATTTGAACTCCTAATATTTGAATAAAACTTGTTTTGCGGTCCTTTTTGTAGAGGTTTCGGACGAGCAGGTCGAAATGGGCCTTTCAATGGACCCGTTGGAATTTTAACTGAGTAAAAAGTACAGAAATTGAGGTTTTGCAATATAATTGTGTTTAAAAGCTCCTAATCAGTTACATGAACCCCTAGAATTTGATTAAAACTTTTTTGCGGTCCTTTTTAAGAGATTTCGGACGAGCGGGTCGAAATGGTCCTTTCGATGGACCCGTTGGAATTTTAACTGATTAAAAAGTACAGAAATTGAGGTTTTGCAATATAATTGTGTTTAAAACTTCCTAATAAATTATTTGAACTCCTAATATTTGAATTAAACATTTTTGCGGTCCATTTTGTAAAGGTTTCAAACGAGCAGGTCTAAATGGGCCTTTCAATGGACCCGTTGGAATCTTAACTGAGTAAAAAGTGCAGAAATTGAGGTTTTGAAATATAATTGTGTTGAAAAGCTCCTAATAAATTATTTGAACTCCTAATATTTGAATAAAACATTTTTGCGGTCCTTTTTGTAGATGTTTCGGACGAGCAGGTCTAAATGGGCCTTTCAATGGACCCGTTGGAATTTTAACTGAGTAAAAAGTACAGAAATTTAGGTTTTGCAATATAATTGTGTTGAAAAGCTCCTAATCAATTACATGAATTCCTAAAATTTGATTAAAACTTGTTTTGTAGTCCTTTTTGTAGAGGTTTCGGACGAGCGGGTCGAAATCGGCCTTTCAATGGACTCGTTGGAATTTTAACTGAGTAAAAAGTACTGAAATTGAGGTTTTGCAATATAATTGTGTTGAAAAGCTCCTAATCAATTACATGAACTCCTAATATTTGAATAAAACATTTTTGCGTTCCTTTTTGTAGAGGTTTCGGACGAGCAGGTCTAAATGGGCCTTTCAATGGGCCTGTTGGAATTTTAACTGAGTAAAAAGTACATAAATTGAGGTTTTGCAATATAATTGTGTTGAAAAGCTCCTAATCAATTTTTTGAACTCCTAATATTTGAATAAAACATTTTTGCGGTCCTTTTTGTAGAGGTTTCGGACGAGCAGGTCTAAATGGGCCTTTCAATGGGCCCGTTAGAATTTTAACTGAGTAAAAAGTACAGAAATTGAGGTTTTGCAATATAATTGTGTTCAAAAGCTCCTAATAAATTATTTGAACTCCTAATATTTGAATAAAACATTTTGCGGTCCTTTTTGTAGAGGTTTCGGACGAGGAGGTCTAAATGGGCCTTTCAATGGACCCATTGGAATTTTATCTGAGTAAAAAGTACAGAAATTGAGGTTTTGCAATATAATTGTGTTGAAAAGCTCCTAATCAATTACATGAATTCCTAAAATTTGATTAAAACTTTTTTTGTAGTCCTTTTTGTAGAGGTTTCGGACGAGCGGGTCGAAATGGGCCTTTCAATGGACCTGTTTGAATTTTAACTGAGTAAAAAATAGAGAAATTGAGGTTTTGCAATATAATTGTGTTGAAAAGCTCCTAATCAATTATTTGAACTCATAATATTTGAATAAAACATTTTTGCGGTCCTTTTTGTAGAGGTTTCGGACGAGCAGGTCTAAATGGGCCTTTCAATGGACCCGTTGGAATTTTAACTGATTAAAAAGTACAGAAATTGAGGTTTTGCAATATAATTGTGTTCAAAAGCTCCTAATAAATTATTTGAACTCCTAATATTTGAATAAAACATTTTTGCGGTCCTTTTTGTAGAGGTTTCGGACGAGCAGGTCTAAATGGGCCTTTCAATAGACCCGTTGGAATTTTAACTGAGTAAAAAGTACAGAAATTGAGGTTTTGCAATATAATTGTGTTGAAAATCTCCTAATCAATTATTTGAACTCCTAATATTTGAATAAAACATTTTTGCGGTCCTTTTTGTAGAGGTTTCGGACGAGGAGGTCTAAAGGGGCCTTTCAGTGGACCCGTTGGAATTTTAACTGAGTAAAAAGTACAGAAATTGAGGTTTTGCAATATAATTGTGTTGAAAAGCTCCTAATCAATTATTTGAACTCATAATATTTGAATAAAACATTTTTGCGGTCCTTTTTGTAGAGGTTTCGGACAGGCAAGTCTAAATGGGCCTTTCAATGGACCTGTTGGAATTTTAACTAAGTAAAAAGTACAGAAATTGATGTTTTGCAATATAATTGTGTTAAAAAGCTCCTAATCAATTATTTGAACTCCTAGAATTTGATAAAAACTTTTTTGCGGTCCTTTTTTAGAGGTTTCGGACGAGCGGGTCGAAATGGTCCTTTCGATGGACCCGTTGGAATTTTAACTGAGTAAAAAGTACATAAATTGAGGTTTTGCAATATAATTGTGTTGAAAAGCTCCTAATCAATTATTTGAACTCCTAATATTTGATTAAAACATTTTTGCGGTCCTTTTTGTAGAGGTTTCAGACGAGCAAGTCTAAATGGGCCTTTCAATGGAGCTGTTGGAATTTTAACTGAGTAAAAAGTACATAAATTGAGGTTTTGCAATATAATTGTGTTGAAAAGCTCCTAAACAAATATTTGAACTCCTAATATTTGATTAAATCTTGTTTTGCAGTCCTTTTGGTAGAGGTTTCGGACGAGCGGGTCAGAAATGGGCCTTTCAATGGACCCGTTGGAAATTTAACAGAGTAAAAAGTACAGAAATTGAGGCTTTGCAATATAATTGTGTTGAAAAGCTCCTAATAAATTATTTGAACTCCTAATATTTGAATAAAACATTTTTGCAGTCCTTTTTGTAGAGGTTTTGGACGAGTAGGTCTAAATGGGCATTTCAATGGACCCGTTGGAATTTTAACTGAGTAAAAAGTACAGAAATTGAGGGTTTTCAATATAATTGTGTTGAATAGTTCCTAATCAATTAAATGAACTCCTAAAATTCGATTAAAACTTGTTTTGATGTCCTTTTTCTAGAGATTCGAACGAGCGGGTCGAAATGGGGCTTTCAATGGACCTATTGGAATTTTAACTGAGTAAAAAGTACAAAATTGAGGTTTTGCAATATTATTGTGTTGAAAAGCTCCTAATAAATTATTTGAAATCCTAATATTTGAATAAAACATTTTTGCGGTCCTTTTTGTAGAGGTTTCGGACGAGCAGGTCGAAATGGGCCTTTCAATGGACCCGTTGGAATTTTATTTGAGTAAAAAGTACTGAAATTCGGGTTTTGCAATATAATTGTGTTGAAAAGCTCCTAATCAATTAAATGAACTCCTAAGATTTGATTAAAACTTTTTTTGCGGTCCTTTTTTAGAGTTTTCGGACGAGCGGGTCGAAATGGGCCTTTCAATGGACCCGTTGGAATTTTAACTGATTAAAAAGTATAGAAATTGAGGTTTTGCAATATAATTGTGTTCAAAAGCTCCTAATGAATTATTTGAACTCCTAATATTTGAATAAAACATTTTTGCGGTCCTTTTTGTAGAGGTTTCGGACGAGCAGGTCTAAATGGGCCTTTCAATGGATCCATTTGAATTTTAACTGAGTAAAAAGTACAGAAATTGAGGTTTTGCAATATAATTGTGTTGAAAAGCTCCTAATCAATTATTTGAACTCATAATATTTGAATAAAACATTTTTGCGGTCCTTTTTGTAGAGGTTTCGGACGAGGAGGTCTAAATGGGCCTTTCAATGGACCCGTAGGAATTTTAACTGAGTAAAAAGTACAGAAATTGAGGTTTTGCAATATAATTGTGTTCAAAAGCTCCTAATCAATTATTTGAACTCCTAATATTTGATTAAAACATTTTTGTAGTCCTTTTTGTAGAGGTTACGGACGAGGAGGTCTAAATGGGCCTTTCAATGGACCCGTAGGAATTTTAACTGAGTAAAAAGTACAGAAATTGAGGTTTTGCAATATAAATGTGTTCAAAAGCTCCTAATCAATTATTTGAACTCCTAGAATTTGATTAAGACTTGTTTTGCGGTCCTTTTTTAGAGGTTTCAGACGAGCGGGTCGAAATGGTCCTTTCGATGGACCCGTTGGAATTTTAACTGAGTAAAAAGTACAGAAATTGAGGTTTTGCAATATAATTATGTTGAAAAGCTCCTAATCGGTTATTTGAACTCCTAATATTTGAATAAAACATTTTTGCGGTCCTTTTTGTAGAGGTTTCAGACGAGCAGGTCGAAATGGGCCTTTCAATGGACCCGTTGGAATTTTAACTGAGTAAAAAGTACAGAAATTGAGGTTTTGCAATATAATTGTGTTGAAAAGCTCCTAGTCAATTATTTGAACTCCTAATATTTGATTAAAACTTGTTTTGCGGTCCTTTTTTAGAGGTTTCTGACGAGCTGGTCGAAATGGGCCTTTCAATGGACCCGTTGGAATTTTAACTGATTAAAAAGCACAGAAATTGAGGTTTTGCAATATAATTGTGTTGAATAGCTCCTAATCAATTAAATGAACTCCTAAAATTCGATTAAAACTTGTTTTGATGTCCTTTTTCTACAGATTCGAACGAGCGGGTCGAAATGGGCCTTTCAATGGACATGTTGGAATTTTAACTGAGTAAAAAGTACAAAATTGAGGTTTTGCAATATAATTGTGTTGAAAAGCTCCTAATAAATTATTTGAATTCCTAATATTTGAATAAAACATTTTTGCGGTCCTTTTTGTAGAGGTTTCGGACGAGCAGGTCGAAATGGGCCTTTAAATGGACCCGTTGGAATTTTATCTGAGTAAAAAGTACTGAAATTGGGGTTTTGCAATATAATTGTGTTGAAAAGCTCCTAATCAATTAAATGAACTCGTAAGATTTGATTAAAACTTGTTTTGCGGTCCTTTTTTAGAGGTTTCGGACGAGCGGGTCGAAATGGGCCTTTCAATGACCCGTTGGAATTTTAACTGATTAAAAAGTATAGAAATTTAGGTTTTGCAATATAATTGTGTTCAAAAGCTCCTAATAAATTATTTGAACTCCTAATATTTGAATAAAACATTTTTGCGGTCCTTTTTGTAGAGGTTTCGGACGAGCAAGGCTAAATGGGCCTTTCAATGGACACGTTGGAATTTTAACTGAGTAAAAAGTACAGAAATTGAGGTTTTGCAATATAATTGTGTTCAAAAGCTCCTAATAAATTATTTGAACTCTTAATATTTGAATAAAACATTTTTGCGGTCCTTTTTGTAGAGGTTTCGGACGAGGAGGTCTAAATGGGCCTTTCAATGGACACGTTGGAATTTTAACTGAGTAAAAAGTACATAAATTGAAGTTTTGCAATATAATTGTGTTCAAAAGCTCCTAATAAATTATTTGAACTCCTAATATTTGAATAAAACATTTTTGCGGTCCTTTTTGTAGAGGTTTCGGACGAGGAGGTCTAAATGGGCCTTTCAATGGACACGTTGGAATTTTAACTGAGTAAAAAGTACAGAAATTGAGGTTTTGCAATATAATTGTGTTCAAAAGCTCCTAATAAATTATTTGAACTCCTAATATTTTAATAAAACATTTTTGCGGTCCTTTTTGTAGAGGTTTCGGACGAGGAGGTCTAAATGGGCCTTTCAATGGACCTGTAGGAATTTTAACTGAGTAAAAAGTACAGAAATTGAGGTTTTGCAAAATAATTGTGTTCAAAAGCTCCTAATCAATTAAATGAACTCCTAAGATTTGATTAAAACTTGTTTTGCGGTCCTTTTTTAGAGTTTTCGGACGAGCGGGTCGAAATGGGCCTTTCAATCGACCCGTTGGAATTTTAATTGACTAAAAAGTATAGAAATTGAGGTTTTGCAATATAATTGTGTTCAAAAGCTCCTAATAAAATATTTGAACTCCTAATATTTGAATAAAACATTTTTGCGGTCCATTTTGTAGAGGTTTCGGACGAGCAGGTCTAAATGGGCCTTTCAATGGATCCATTTGAATTTTAACTTAGTAAAAAGTACAGAAATTGAGGTTTTGCAATATAATTGTGTTGAAAAGCTCCTAATCAATTATTTGAACTCCTAATATTTGAATAAAACATTTTTGCGGTCCTTTTTGTAGAGGTTTCGGACGAGGAGGTCTAAATGGGCCTTTCAATGGACCCGTAGGAATTTTAACTGAGTAAAAAGTACAGAAATTGAGGTTTTGCAATATAATTGTGTTCAAAAGCTCCTAATCAATTATTTGAACTCCTAATATTTGATTAAAACATTTTTGCGGTCCTTTTTGTAGAGGTTTCGGACGAGGAGGTCTAAATGGGCCTTTCAATGGACCCGTAGGAATTTTAACTGAGTAAAAAGTACAGAAATTGAGGTTTTGCAATATAATTGTGTTCAAAAGCTCCTAATCAATTATTTGAACTCCTAGAATTTGATTAAGACTTGTTTTGCGGTCCTTTTTTAGAGTTTTCGGACGAGCGGGTCGAAATGGTCCTTTCGATGGACCCATTGGAATTTTAACTGAGTAAAAAGCACAGAAATTGAGGTTTTGCAATATAATTATGTTGAAAAGCTCCTAATCAATTATTTGAACTCCTAATATTTGAATAAAACATTTTTGCGGTCCTTTTTGTAGAGGTTTCGGACGAGGAGGTCTAAATGGGCCTTTCAATGGACCCGTAGGAATTTTAACTGAGTAAAAAGTACAGAAATTGAGGTTTTGCAATATAATTGTGTTCAAGAGCTCCTAATCAATTATTTGAACTCCTAATATTTGATTAAAACATTTTTGCGGTCCTTTTTGTAGAGGTTTCGGTCGAGGAGGTCTAAATGGGCCTTTCAATGGACCCGTAGGAATTTTAACTGAGTAAAAAGTACAGAAATTGAGGTTTTGCAATATAATTGTGTTCAAAAGCTCCTAATCAATCATTTGAACTCCTAGAATTTGATTAAAACTTGTTTTGCGGTCCTTTTTTAGAGGTTTCGGACGAGCGGGTCGAAATGGTCCTTTCGATGGACCCGTTGGAATTTTAACTGAGTAAAAAGTACGTAATTTGAGGTTTTGCAATATAATTGTGTTGAAAAGCTCCTAATCAATTATTTGAACTCCTAATATTTGAATAAAACATTTTTGCGGTCCTTTTTGTAGAGGTTTCGGACGAGCAGGTCTAAATGGGCCTTTCAATGGACCCGTTGGAATTTTAACTGAGTAAAAAGTACAGAAATTGATGTTTTGCAATATAATTGTGTTGAAAAGCTCCTAATCAATTATTTGAACTCCTAATATTTGATTAAAACATTTTTGCGGTCCTTTTTGTAGAGGTTTCGGACGAGCGGGTCGAAATGGGCCTTTCAATGGACCCGTTGGAATTTTAACTGAGTAAAAAGTACAGAAATAGCGGTTTTGCAATATAATTGTGTTGAAAAGCTCCTAGTCAATTATTTGAACTCCTAATATTTGATTAAAACTTGTTTTGCGGTCCTTTTTTAGAGGTTTCTGACGAGCGGGTCGAAATGGGCCTTTCAATGGACCCGTTGGAATTTTAACTGATTAAAAAGTACAGAAATTGAGGTTTTGCAATATAATTGTGTTGAATAGCTCCTAATCAATTAAATGAACTCCTAAAATTCGATTAAAACTTGTTTTGATGTCCTTTTTCTACAGATTCGAACGAGCGGGTCGAAATGGGCCTTTCAATGGACCTGTTGGAATTTTAACTGAGTAAAAAGTACAAAATTGAGGTTTTGCAATATAATTGTGTTGAAAAGCTCCTAATAAATTATTTGAATTCCTAATATTTGAATAAAACATTTTTGCGGTCCTTTTTGTAGAGGTTTCGGACGAGCAGGTCGAAATGGGCCTTTTAATGGACCCGTTGGAATTTTATCTGAGTAAAAAGTACTGAAATTGGGGTTTTGCAATATAATTGTGTTGAAAAGCTCCTAATCAATTAAATGAACTCGTAAGATTTGATTAAAAAATTGAGGTTTTGCAATATAATTGTGTTGAAAAGCTCCTAATTAATTACATGAACTCCTAAAATTCGATTAAAACTTGTTTTGCAGTCCTTTTTCTAGAGGTTTCGGACGAGCAGGTCTAAATGGGCCTTTCAATGGACCCGTTGGAATTTTAACTGAGTAAAAAATACAGAAATTGAGGTTTTGCAATATAATTGTGTTGAAAAGCTCCTAATCAATTATTTGAACTCCTAATATTTGAATAAAACATTTTTGCGGTCTTTTTTGTAGAGGTTTCGGACGAGGAGGTCTAAATGGGCCTTTCAAAGGACCCGTTGGAATTTTAACTGAGTAAAAAGTACAGAAATTGAGGTTTTGCAATATAATTGTGTTGAAAAGCTCCTAATCAATTATTTGAACTCCTAATATTTGAATAAAACTTGTTTTGCGGTCCTTTTTGTAGAGGTTTCGGACGAGCAGGTCGAAATGGGCCTTTCAATGGACCCGTTGGAATTTTAACTGAGTAAAAAGTACAGAAATTGAGGTTTTGCAATATAATTGTGTTGAAAAGCTCCTAATCAATTACATGAACTCCTAATATTTAATTAAAACTAGTTTTGCGGTCCTTTTTTAGAGGTTTCGGACGAGCGGGTCGAAATGGGCCTTTCATTGGACTCGTTGGAATTTTAACTGATTAGAAAGTACAGAAATTTAGGTTTTGCAATTTAATTGTGTTGAAAAGCTCCTAATCAATTACATGAATTCCTAGAATTTGATTAAAACTTATTTTGCAGTCCTTTTTGTAGAGGTTTCGGACTAGCGGGTCGAAATGGGCTTTTCAATGGACCCGTTGGAATTTTAACTGAGTAAAAAATACAAAAATTCAGGTTTTGCAATATAATTGTGTTGAAAATCTCCTAATCAATTATTTGAACTCCTAATATTTGAATAAAACATTTTTGCGGTCCTTTTTGTAGAGGTTTCGGACGAGGAGGTCTAAATGGGCCTTTCAATGGACCCGTTGGAATTTTAACTGAGTAAAAAGTACATAAATTGAGGTTTTACAATATAATTGTGTTGAAAAGCTCCTAATCAATTATTTGAATTCCTAATATTTGAATAAAACATTTTTGCGGTCCATTTTGTAGAGGTTTCGGACGAGCAGGTCTAAACGGGCCTTTCAATGGACCCGTTGGAATTTTAACTGAGTAAAAAGTACAGAAATTGAGGTTTTGCAATATAATTGTGTTGAAAAGCTCCTAATCAATTATTTGAACTCCTAATATTAGAATAAAACATTTTTGCGGTCCTTTTTGTAGAGATTTCGGACGAGCAGGTCAAAATGGGACTTTCAATGGACCCGTTGGAATTTTAACTGAGTAAAAAGTACAGAAATTGAGGTTTTGCAATATAATTGTGTGGAATAGCTCCTAATCAATTACATGAACTCCTAAGATTTGATTAAAACTTGTTTTGCGGTCCTTTTTTAGAGGTTTCGGACGAGCGGGTGCAAATGGGCCTTTCAATGGACCCGTTGGAATTTTAACTGATTAAAAAGTACAGAAATTGAGGTTTTGCAATATAATTGTGTTCAAAAGCTCCTAATAAATTATTTGAACTCCTAATATTTGAATTAAACATTTTTGCGGTCCTTTTTGTAGAAGTTTCGGACGAGCAGGTCTAAATGGGCCTTTCAATGGACCCGTTGGAATTTTAACTGAGTAAAAAGTACAGAAATTGAGGTTTTGCAATATAATTGTGTTTAAAAGCTCCTAATCAGTTACATGAACTCCTAGAATTTGATTAAAACTTGTTTTGCGGTCCTTTTTGTAGAGGTTTCGGACGAGCAGGTCTAAATGGGCCTTTCAATGGACCCGTTGGAATTTTAACTGAGTAAAAAGTATAGAAATTGAGGTTTTGCAATATAATTGTGTTGAAAAGCTCCTAATCAATTACATGAATTCTTAAAATTTGATTAAAACTTGTTTTGCAGTCCTTTTTGTAGAGGTTTCGGACGAGCGGGTCGAAATGGGCCTTTCAATGGACCCGTTGGAATTCTAACTAAGTAAAATTTTAACCATGAAATGATCTAACCTGAGTAATCAATGTCGGTCGTGGCCATTCCTAAATTGCTTTTATCTTCTCAGGATCGACTTCAACACCCTGTGCACTAACAATGTAACTAAGAAATGTAAGTTTGTCAGTACAAAACACACATTTCTCCATGTTACCGAACAACTTCTCTTCTCGCAATGTTTGCAAAACAGCTCTCAAATGTTATGCATGATCCTGCAAAGTCTTGCTATAAATCAAAATATCGTTAAAGTACACAACACAAAATTTGCCAATAAAGGATCGCAAAACATGATTCATCAAATGCATGAAAGTACTAGGTGCGGTGCGTTAGTTAAACCAAGAGGCATCACTAACCATTCATACAAACCTAGCTTGGTTTTGAAGGCTGTCTTCCACTCGTCGCCTTCTCGCATGCGAATTTGATGATAACCGCTCTTCAAATCAATTTTGGAGAAGATGAAGGCCCCACAAAGCTCGTCCAACATGTCATCAAGTCTAGGAATGGGATGACGATAGTTAATCGTAATCTGATTCATAGCTCTACAATCTATGCACATCCTCCAAGACCCATCTTTCTTCGGCACTAACAGCACCGAAACAGCACATGAACTCAAACTTTCTTGAATATAACCATTATCCATCAACTCTGTAACTTGTCTTTGAAGCTCTTTTGTCTCTTCAGGGTTAGTTCGATAAGCTGGTCGATTTGGAATGGTAGCACCTGGAATGAAATCAAACTGGTGTTCAATGCCACGAAAAGGTGGCAATCCCTTCGGTGTTTCTTCCGGAAACACATCCTCAGATTCCTGCAAAAGGGACACAATCGATGTAGGCAAATCAGTAGGAAACTCAGCCAATAAACAATAATATTTAAACATTAAAATAAACAAAGATTGGTGAGAGGAAAGACATTTCCTGATTTCTCGACTACTTGCATAAACGTTCATCTTTTTCTTCTCCTTTGCAGCTTTCTTACTCTTTTTCAAGCTTGCTTGATCTTCAATTACTTGACTCGGCGTCAAAGGAGCCAAAGTAATCTTCTTACCTGCATGCATAAAAGAGTATTTGTTTGTAAAACCATCATGCATTACTTTTTGTCATACTGGCCAAGGGCGTCCCAAAAGAAGGTGAGTAGCATCCATCGACACAACATCACAAAGGACCTTGTCCTTGTAGTTTCCAATCAAAAATGGTACACCAACTTGTCTCGTCACTTTAAGTTCTCCACCATCATTCAACCACTTCAATTTGTACGGATTCGGATGCTTTGTCGTCTTTAGACCTAGCCTGTCAACAACCAATGAACTAGCAACATTAGTACAACTACCGCTATCAATAATCACAACACATACCTTATCTTGAACCTTACATCGTGTGTGAAAGATATTCTCACGTTGTTGCTCGTCCTGAACCTGTTGCACATTCAAACTACGTTTTACAACCATGATTTCCATTACTTGACCAGTTTCAGCAACTTCTAGGTCATTCTCTTCATCTGTAGTAGGGGTTTCTTGTACATCTTCCTCAGAATCTGACTCGATCTCTCCATCTTCTCCCATCAACATAACTCTCCGATTAGGACACTGGCTGGAAACATGTCCTCGACCAAGGCACTTAAAGCACTGGATATCTCTCGATCGTTCTTTTACCACCACTTGCTGTTTTCCACGCCCATTATCAGCAACATGAGGATTTGGTGTGCTGGATTCACCTTGCTCTCGAATCTGAAGTGGCGTTTGCGGTGCTTGTTTCCTAGTATTGTTAGGAGTATATAATGGATTTGAAAAAGATTTAAATGGAGTATTACCTCGAGTAGAAGCTTTTCTACGTTGTTGTCGCTCAATTTTGATCGCAATATGCACCATGTCATCCAACTCAACATAATGCTGCAACTCAACAATGTTTACTATTTTAGAATTTAAAGCTACCATAAACCGAGCCATAGTCGCCTGACGGTCCTCAACTATGTTCGCACGAATTATGGACATTTTCGTCTCCTTGAAATAATCCTCGACGCTCCTATTGCCCTGTTTCAAGGTTTGTAATTTCTGAAATAAATCTCGATGATAGTGAGAGGTAACAAATCGTTTTCGCATGATACGCTTCATCTCGTCCCATGTTCTCACTGGACCTTCACCTGTACATCGCCGACTAATTAGTAATTGGTCCCACCATAACAGTGCATAGTCAACAAACTCCATAGCTGCTAGTCGAACTTTCTTCTATTCTGAGTAATTATAACACTCGAAAACGTATTCAACCTTGCTTTCCCACGTCAAATAAGCATCAGGATCTGAACGTCCCTGAAAGGAAGGTATAGGCAACTTTTATGTTAGAAATATTATCGTCAACTACATGTATTAGTTGTTGATTCGTCCTTTGTGATTTTTTGATGTCGTTTTCATCATTGTTCTCATTTTGGACAGATTGGATCCAAACGAGACTGTATAGGCTCTAATGCATTGTCTAGTAGACGTTGCAATGTACGAGTGAGAGCCTGCATTTACAAATCTGGTGGCTGATCTCCACCGTGACTACGATCTTCCGATCCTGTCATATTTAGGTAAAACACAAAGAAAACACGGATAATGAGTGAAATAAAACAAAATGAAAATTCCTCGTAGCACACTCACAAAACCTCTCGGTTTTTGCTCCAAAGAACAGTGCACTCAAAAGTAACACTCAGCGCTAGTGATTACTTAGGAGAATGCTTGAATGGCTCTTTTTGTCTCCCCTTCTGTTCTAACAACGCTCAATGCCTTTTCCCCTTACAATTTCTCGTTTTTTAGTTCTTTAAAGGACTAATCTAACGTCTCAAAACCTGTTACAATCGTGTTGGCTAAAAGGAAACAAACGGTTAAAGGAAACAAAGGTAAAATGAAGAAAAGGGCTGGAAATTCAAGAAAAAGCTAAAAGATGATAAAAAGAAAGAAAAAAGGTAAAAAGACGGAAATATGAAGAATTAAAAGAAACTTACTCCAAAGAAGTGCTTTAAGGGTGTTTAAGTGATGGAAATGGGAGGAAAATGATCAAAATGGATAGTATTCAAGGAATTCAAGAAGGAAACTATACAATAGTGATGTGAGCACATCATCAGAAGCACAGGACGCTGAGGTTATGCCTACAGGACCAATCACTCGTGCCAAAGCTAAGCAATTATAGGAAGCTTACACTCACAAATGCATCACAACTCCTAGATCAAAACCGATAACTCCCGGGCCCTAAACTGGGGCGTTACAACTCTCCCCCACTTAAGGAATTTTGTCCTCGAAATTACCTGACGGAAAGAGATACGGAAACAATTTCTCCATGTCTTCCTTCCTCTCCCAAGTAGCCTCTTCCACACCTCGCTGTCTCCACAAAACCTTGACTAACTCGATAGATCTCCCACGCAAAACTTTCCTATTCGTAGCAAGAATTTCAATCGGCTCTTCATCATACGACAGGTCTGGGTTCAACTCAATCTCTTCCACTGACATTACATGAGACGGATCCGATCTATACTTTCGAAGCATAGAAACGTGGAACACATCGTGAATCTTCTCTAACTCTGTCGGTAGCCTCAATCTATAAGTAACGGGACCAATGGATCTCGGACTCAACTTACCTTTTCTACCAAACCTCATCACCTTCTGCCAAGGTGAGACTTTCAAAAACACTTTTTCATCCACGACATACTCTATCTCTTTCCTCTTCAAATCGACATATGATTTCTGTCTGTCTGAAGCTGCCTTCAAGCGATCACATATTAGTTTTACCTTCTCGGTAGTGCCCTTAAGCAAGTCTAGCATTGGTACAAGCTTCTGTCTGGCCTCGGCCTAACAAATAGGTGTTCTACAGTTCCTACCATACCGAGCTTCATATGGTGCCATCTAAATACTAGCCTGATAACTGTTGTTATATGCAAACTCCACTAACGGTAGGCGTTTCTCCCAAGAACCCTGAAAGTTGATGATGCAACACCTCAACATGTCCTCCAACACCTGAATAACTCTCTCTGACTGACCATCTGACTGTGGGTGATATGAAGTGCTGAAGTTCAACCAAGTACCCAAGGCACGATGCAAACACTCCCAAAATCTAGCTGTAAACCTCGGATCTCGGTCTGATACAATCAATTTCGGTACCCCATGCAACCTCACTATCTCACTGATGTACAAATCGGCCAACTTATATAAGGTGTAGGTAGTATGTACATGTATGAAATGGGCACACTTAGTGAATCTATTGACTATCACCCACATTGAATTCTTATTCGAAGGAGTCAACGGAAAACCCGACACAAAGTCTATGGTAATACGTTCCCACTTCCACTCTAGAATCTTCAACGATTGTAACAAACCTGAAGGAAACTGATGCTCGACCTTAACTCACTGACATACCATACACTTACTCACAAACTCAGCCACAACCTTCTTCAACCCAATCCAGTAGTACTCTTCTTTTAACCTACGGTACATCTTCGTACTACCCGGATGCATAGCAAAAGGAATGTTATGAGCTTCATTCAAGATAGTACGCCTTAACTTGACGTCTTCTGGGACTACTATCCTATTCTTGAAACATAGGATCCCATTCTCGCCAAAGCAGAAATATGTAGGTCTACCCTCGGCTATATCTTGCACGTGAGGTGCCAAAGACTCGTCTTGCAACTGTTTCTCTCGAATCAACTGAACCAACGAGGGTTTAACCTGTAACTCGGCTATCAAACCGCCATCCTGTGACACACTCAATCTCACAAACATAGCTCGCAATTCAACTGCCACTTTTCTACTCAAAGCATCGGCCACTACGTTTGCCTTACCCAGATGGTACTCTATTGTAAAGTCATAGTCCTTAAGAAGCTCTATCCACCTACGTTGTCTAAGGTTCAGCTCTCTCTAAGTCATCAAGTACTTCAAACTCTTGTGGTCACTATAAATTGTGCACTTCTCACCATAAAGATGGTGATACAGACACAACCCCGTATACGCGAACGTTGAACTTGCGGAACCGGATAAGGATGTTGGCGTGAATGTTGGATCGGTGAATAGATGGTTGAAGATAGGCGATGACGATGGAGATGGAAGATAAATGAATAAATTATCCTCGGCACCCTCTTGATCGCAATTAACCAAGCAAGCAACCTCAAGCGGCTCTAACCCACCCTCCTAGACGCAGTTACCTAGGCAAGCAGGAGTGTGAAGATCAACAACAAATTCTGATGAACTTGAAGAATCGCTTCTAAAATAGAAAACACAAGTTATACTTCTTGCAAGTCTGAACTCAAAAGAGAACTTTATTTAATTATTCAAATCTTCAATTACAATGTGGTTGAAGCCTCCTTATATAAGCCTTGAAGAAGTTCTAATCCTAGTAAACTTAGGAAATTAAATACAATAAATAAATACTGAAATCTAATCTCCTAATTACATAAGTAACTTCTAATAATAAATAAATATTAAAAATAAATTCTAATTAAATAAATCTGATCCTAATAGATATTGCAGAATCCTATATTGATTTAAATTACAAATAATCAAATAAAATCATGAAAATTCGTAATTATCCAAAAATCTCGTATTAATCTCGTATAGGAATTTCTGCATGCGCTGTCTTCGCTAAAATAGACGTATCTTGAGTTCTAGATGTCCGATTGAGCGTTTCAAGATCCGTTGGAAAGATAATTGACAGCCAGACAAGTTTCAAGAAGACATGTCGACCCATAAATGCCAGGATCCCATCCAAAAAGAGGTCGCAAGTTTACTGACATTTCTAACTTGCAAAATAGTTTTAACTTCTTTTCCAAGATGATTAGTTTCACCCCTCTCATGCATGTATCATTCTCCCACTCCTCAAAAAGATTCGCCCTCGAATCTAAACCGGTAAATGGAGAAATTTCATCAAAGTACCAGTAAAGAGAAGATGTCATGAAAGATCCTTGTGCATAATCTCCTTTTGCAATGTAATTTACAAGTTCCTTCTCATTGAGATCATCACTATTGTTCTTTCGATTGCAAAGTGACTCGTTCTCATCTTCAAAATTGTTATTAATGCTAGAGGAGAAATAAGCATAAATAGAATTTTGAAAACAATCAATGATGTACCAAAATGGAGAGAGAGAGGGAGAGGTAGAGAGCGAGAGAGCAGGAGAGGAAGAGTGCGAGTGTCTTCTTGGGCAACCGCCCGACCTGTCAGAAACCAGGCGCCGACCAGGGAGTATCGCAACAGCATCACTTCAGGGAGCGAAGATGATTGGACGATTTTCGTGGACAACTTGAGCCGAAGGGTATCACGATGGATCTTGAGGGAGATTTTCAACAAGCATGGAAAAGTCCGTAAGGTTTTTATTCCAATCAAAAACACGAAAGCTAAATATAGGACGTCAACGTTTGCATTTGTTACCATGGACAACAAAACCGACATGGACAGAGCGATCCTTAAAACCAACAACTGCAAAATCGATGGCCTAATCCTGAAATCCTCCAAGGCGAAGTTTCAGAAACACAGTTTCATTGCGCGACCTCACAGTCAGGTCCCCAGGAACACACAGCATCATAACTTCAGGCCACCTCAGAAGAACTGGTCTAAGGAACGGTTTCAAAGGGATCGTCCAGATAATGTTTCCTATCGGGATGTGCTATTAGGGAAGTCTGATAATCAAGGAGAGTTTGCGGACTTGCCGCCCGAAACAAAGGAGGACGGTCATCAAGTCAACAACAAGAAGGGAGAACTTAAAGTCAATATTCCGATTGCAGAAATGAAATGGCTGAAACAATGCATGGCAGGACTCTTGAAACCTTCTTTCGACGTGGAATTCACCCAACGAGCCCTTATGACTGACGGTATTGAAGTCAAGATGGCCAACTGGGGGGAGGAGAACGACACTGTGGTCTTAATGTTTCATTCTCCAGAAGATATGAACGAGATTTGGTAGTCAAAAAGGGAAGCCTTATGTTACTGGTTTGAACATCTCGGTCCACTTTCGATAGATGGAGTTCCTCATTACTATTTTTCGTTATCCTTGTTTGGAACCCCACTATACTGCTGGCATAAATCTTTTTTCCGTACTTTAGGAAACAGATGGGGTCACTTTATCTGTGTAGAGAAGAGCAATGTAGACAGGGATGATCTGAACCAGGCAAAGATTATCATAAGATCAGCTAGCCCCCTCTATATCCTGGAGAAGATTTCACTAACATCTATGGGTTTTTCCTACTGCATCAAGATTAGGAAAAATTCCGTGAAGGATGCTATCTCGGAGCACCGACAGGGGATCTCAGATGATAATTTTGAGGACATTTGGGTCGAGAATGATCACGTTGAACCGCCGGAACAGGTGACCGGAAATTAAGTGGGCAATCAGAACTCTGGTGACGATTCAATTGCCGGGAAAGGAAACGTCCCCTCTTCCGGAACGTACCCCGATAAATCTTCGTTTGGTCCCCAGGTTGAAGAATTAAATGAGGAGGTTGTTCTTTTCAATAATGAGGAACAAAGTAATCAACGGCGGGATGACATGGAACAAGTAATTGTCGATTCCTGGTCAGATTCCCAAGAAAACATGGAAAATGCGTGTAATGACGTGGATAATCAGGGTGAAATTAACAGACCGTCAAATGAAAGCGGGTCCCCGATATCCTAACAAAATATGGGCCTGGGCCTTCCTAATGAAAACCAAACCCAGGATAATGTGTTGTGTCGTTCTGTGCATTACCCTATAGCTGATGCAGCTGGTGTTTTGGGCTCTTCAGCGGTTGTTCCAAACAACCGACCACCTAGTCAATCCTCTTTATTGAATAGGAACCCAAGCTTCTTCATCGAAATTGTCCCAGACACCTATGAGGGGTTGAGTATGATAAGATCTGGTTTTGAGTCGTCTGCTTCTTTTGACTTCCAACCAATTCCTCAATTTTTGTCTCAACTCAAACAGCCGGCCAATATGCTCCGTGCGGATACAAGAAGATGCATCAGAAGGCTGATTAGAGAATCTTTAGAACTTTCCCCGGCCGAATCTGGGGACAATGCTATCAGAGTTTCTGTGGATCGGGAAGAATCTACAATAGGGTTGGAGGCTGAATCGGTGTGGGAGGTCAGCAAAGTTCTTGAAATTTCGTTCAAAGGTGGCCGTGATGCCGTAATTAGGAAGGTGAGTGCTCTGGAGAAACAGTAGCTGGGTTTAGATTTTCTCCTTGTGGTATTATAATCATTTCTTATGAATTTGGAAGCAATTACTTGGAACATAAGAGGTATTAGAAGGAAAGAAAAAAAGAGTGCTGTTAGTAAATTAATTGGCAAGCAGAAACCTTTGATGATGTTTGTTCAAGAAACTAAATTGGAAGTCTTCACTGAACCAGAAATTAGGAATCTGTGGAAGTATTCGAATATGGATTTTGCAGTGACTCTGGCGATCGGATCTTCAGGGGGCCTTCTTAGCATGTGGAATAGGGACTTTTTTGTAGCAGAGGAAATAATCCTAAACCCAAGATTCATTGTCAAGATTGGGAAGCTTGTATCGGAGAATAAACAGTGCGGGTTCATAAACTTGTATGGTCCGGCCGTCGACTAAAAAAAAAGACAATTTCTGGATGATCTCCTAGTCGTTGTAAAGTCGAAGCAAGTCATGTGGTGCATCGGGGACGATTTCAACATGTTCCTTGAGCCGGAAGAAAAAATGGGTTTCTCCCTGAACCTCAGTATCATCTCAATTTTCAGAAACTTTGTAAGTGAAGCACAATTGATGGACATTCCAATGGAAGGTGGCAAATACACGTGGGGGAATAATAGGGACCCTCCCTCATACGTCCGGCTGGATCGTTTTCTCATATCATCAGAGTTCATGCTATCTTTCCCAGGTATATCCCAGAAACTTCTGAGCAAATCAATTTCTGATCACAACTCGGTTCGGCTATTCGTTGACAAAATGAACTGGGGTCCTAAGCCATTTAGATGTTTTGATTATTGGTACATGGAACCTGGTTTTGACAGTGTTGTTCGGAAAAACATTAGAGGTATTTGCTTCAAAAAACCAAATGTGAAGATTGGGGGGATCCTTCGAGGCACCAAAGTAGCTTTGAAATCATGGTCCAACAAAAGAAAGAAAAATCTCGGCCAAGAAATTGCGTGTCTGGAACAGGAGGTGTTGATCCTTGATAAGCAGATTCAAGATGGAGTGGTGCGTGATGGGGCCCTTACTAAATTAAGTTTGTGTCAAAGTGAATTGTGGAACTTATACAGAAAAGAAGAGAATGCGTGGAAGCAAAAGTCAAGGCAAAGATGGTTTAGGGAGGGGGACAAAAACTCGCGTTTCTTTCACCTATGTGCCTATGAACGCAGGAATATGAATTCAATTCGTTTCCTCAAAGAAAATGAAGTGGAAATTTCTGACCTAGAAAGGATCAAAAGCATAGTTAGAGAGCATTTCCATGTGGCCTATAATT
Organism: Hibiscus tridactylites; assembly: GCA_958450335.1. Classification (NCBI taxonomy): domain Eukaryota; kingdom Viridiplantae; phylum Streptophyta; class Magnoliopsida; order Malvales; family Malvaceae; genus Hibiscus; species Hibiscus tridactylites. The sequence goes on from OY288285.1 coordinate 47,533,117, forward strand.
CAGGGGACAATTTGGAGGTTTTGGATATTAATCTAAACTTCAAGAGACTCAACCTTGAACAATCAAGCCTTATCCAAAGGCCCTTCACAGTGGAAGAAGTCTGGGCGGCCCTCTCCGATTCTGACAGTAGCCGGGCTCCAGGCCCTGACGATTTCAACATGGGATTCTTCAAAAGGTATTGGTTCGACTTGAAAGATCTTATTATGGCTGCCTTCAATGATTTCTATCTCGGAAATGAATGGGAACCTGGCATCAATCATTCGTATATAGTCCTAATCCCAAAAATCAGTAATCTGATGTCTTTGGATGAATTTCGGCCAATAAGCCTAGTGGGCGGTATATATAAACTGATTTCCAAAGTTCTGTCAAAGAGACTTTCAGGAGTAATTGATCAACTTGTCGGGGTCTCCCAATTTGCTTTCATATCCGGTAGACAGATATTGGACTGCGCCTTGGTAGCTAATGAAGTGGTTGATGCAGCAATTAAATCAGGTAACCCCGACATCGCTTTTAAAATTGACTTTCAAAAGGCATACGACACCATTAGTTGGGCTTTTTTGCTGCGTGTACTGAAAGAATTTGGCTTCGAATAAAAATGGTGCGATTGGATTAATCAATGTATCTCCACTGCTACGATATCGGTCTTGGTAAATGGATCCACAACTGAAGCCTTTAAAATCTCAAGGGGTTTAAGACAGGGGTGCTCTCTTTCCCCTTTGCTCTTCAACCTGGTTGCACAAGCTCTAAGTCTCATGCTGGATAAAGCGAATTTTGCCGGGCTTTTTAAGGGAGTAAATGTGGGATCGCTGAGCATCAGTCACCTTCAATTCGCCGACGACCTTTTAGTATTCTGTGGCAGAGAGGAGAACCAAGTGAGAAATGTAAAGATGGTTCTTCGTGTATTCGAAATCGCTTCCGGGTTGAAATTGAATCTAAAAAAATCCAAAGTCTTTGGCATTAATCTGCCTCCCGAAACAGTGCAGTCTTTAGCGATGAAGATTGGTTGTGCCTCCAGTAATTTTCCCACCGAGTATCTTGGGTTACCCTTGGGAGCCCGTAGAAATTCTTTAAAATTATGGGAACCAGTGTTCAAAAAGATCTCAGCAAAACTTTCAGGTTGGAAGGTGAAATTTCTGTCCTATGGGGGTCGACTCACGTTGATCAAAGCTGTCCTTAGTACTCTCCTGATCTACTTTATGTCATTATTTCGCCTGCCTAAATCGGTTCTGCACCGCCTCAACAAGATGATGTCAGGTTTCTTTTGGGGAGGTAGCGAGGAAAAAAGAATAATCCACTAGATTAGTTGGGGCCAAATTTGCACGCCGAGGGCTGCTGGAGGTCTCGGGGTTCCTAATCTCGATCTACTCAATCGTTCCGTCCTAAACAAATGGTTCTATCGCTTTGGGAATGAACATGGCAGCCTATGGAAAAGTGTTATGCAAGCGAAATTCCCAGCGGAGATTGCCTCCTTTCTTCCTGATCATGCATCGGCTAGAGGCTCGTCTTGGATATGGAAAGACATCTCGAAGTCCTTTCATGCTACGGATACGGTGGGTAATTCTTTTAGAGAAAATTTGAGCATCCAAGTAGGTGATGGAATTAACATTAGGTTCTGGAGTGATACGTGGATTGGGGGACTGCCACTCAAACAAAAATACACTCGGATGTATGTGTTGGCTAACAATAAAGAAGGTTTCATAGCAGATTTCGGCAAGAAATATGAAGGAAGCTGGAGCTGGGATATTAGTCTTCGCCGACCTCTCTTTGACTGGGAAAAAGAGCAATGGAATGAACTGTTAAATGATTTGCGGACTTTCAAATCTTCTTCGTTGGAACAAGACTGGATTAGATGGAGTGGCTCTAGTGATGGAGCCTTTAGCGTCAAATCATTCCGCTCCATTATGGAACAAAGGTCGACGCCTTCTCTTTTTTGGAACAAACATATTTGGCTGGGTTTCACACCTCCGAAGGTGGAAATTTTCATTTGGTCAGTAGTCTATGGTAGAGTTCCGGTCAAAATGGAACTTCTCAAACGTGGAATACCAAACATGGAGAACCTTAATTGTGTCTTCTGCAATAATCATCCGGAAAGTGTTTCACATTTGTTCTTCTCGTGTCTATATGTGTGGCGAATATGGTCTTTTTTCTGCAGGTTGTTGGGGATGGCAACCGTCCTCCCAAGTAATCCATCATCGTTCTTTGAAGCTTGGGGAGGCTTTAGTCAGTGTTTCAAGAAACCTTGGATCTCCTTCATCCCATTTGCTACTATCTGGTCAACTTGTCTCTTCCGAAATGAGATCATCTTCACAGGTAAAACTATGGACTGGAATCAACTCTTCTTTTCTGTTAAACTTCGTTTATCATACTGGGTGAAGGCGAACAATCCGAATTGCCCAATACCCTTGGAATCTTTAATGGCCGATTTATTGAGGATCGACGAGGTGCAGCATTTTCAGGTTCAACCGACAGGCATTCTGAGTTGGAAAGCCCCCCCATCTGGTTTCCTAAAAATGAACGTGGATGGGGCGTTTTCCACTTCACTTGATAAAGGTGGTATTGATGGCCTTTTAAGGAATTCCCAAGGTTATGTTCTCTTTTCTTTTTCTGAATGTTGCGTAGGAAGTTCTGTGTCTATGATAGAATTAGTAGCGGTGAAGAAGGGACTTTTTCACTTCATGGAGACTAACTGGGCTAGCAATCATCGGTTAATCCTGGAATCAGATTGCAATGAGGTTATCGAGTGGCTGAATGGTGTCAAAGCCCCTCCCGTTTTTCTGAGGAATATGGTTAAAGATCTACAGGAGGCAGTAGTCAACAGTAATACCATCTTAAGTTGGATTCCTAGAGGCATGAATATCGAGGCGGATAGTCTCGCAAAAGCTGGTATAGGTTAAGGCACATGTATCTTAACAGTAATGTGGAATACATTACTGATGGTGATGAACGTTGTAATAATTGATTTTTCCATTAATATACTTCTAGTCGGGGCACTCTTTTCCCTCTTCAATAGGAGGAGGGTTTTTAACGAGGCCCATTACCTTTCAAAAAAAACAATCAATGATACCTTTTGATTGTAGCATACCTTCGTTGGTGTTTGTTGTTTGATGATCATCTTGAATCAGAATTGTAGGTTTGTCACTGGAAACAAACACACTACTTACAATTTCTTCCTCATCAATAGGCAAGGTTAAACTCTCGATGGTATCGCCTTCTTCATGTTCTTTAGGAGAACAAATTTCTTTATCATGTTCTGAATCACAGATTTCAATATCATTTGAAGGCATGATTTCAGACAACATATCTCTCAAAATTTTTTCTTGAAAATAAGACTTATCTGGACAATCATACCTGGAATGATCTAGTCGACAACAATAATGACATCGAATCCCCAAAAGAGTAAAATTCAATAAGTTGCTCAATGACATCCTCAAGAACGATCTGAATCTGATACCAAATGATACGGACACAACCCCGTATACGCGAACGTTGAACTTGTAGAAGCGGATAAGGATGTTGGCGTGAATGTTGGATCGGTGAATAGATGGTTGAAGATAGGCGATGACGATGGAGATGGAAGATAAATGAATAAATTATCCTCAGCACCCTCTTGATCGCAATTAACCAAGCAAGCAACCTCAAACGGCTCTAACCCACCCTCCTAGATACAGTTACCTAGGCAAGCAGGAGTGTGAAGATCAACAACAAATTCTGATGAACTTGAAGAATCGCTTCTAAAATAGAAAACACAAGTTATACTTCTTGCAAGTCTGAACTCAAAAGAGAACTTTATTTAATTATTCAAATCTTCAATTACAATGTGGTTGAAGCCTCCTTATATAAGCCTTGAAGAAGTTCTAATCCTAGTAAACTTAGGAAATTAAATACAATAAATAAATGCTGAAATCTAATCTCCTAATTAGATAAGTAACTTCTAATAATAAATAAATATTAAAAATAAATTCTAATTAAATAAATCTGATCCTAATAGATATTGCAGAATCCTATATTGATTTAAATTACAAATAATAAAATAAAATCATGAAAATTCGTAATTATCCAAAAATCTCGTATTAATCTCATATATGAATTTCTGCATGCGCTGTCTTCGCTAAAATAGACGTATCTTGAGTTCTAGATGTCCGATTGAGGCGTTTCAAGATCCGTTGGAAAGCTAATTGACAGCCGGACAAGTTTCAAGAAGACATGTCGACCCATAAATGCCAGGATACCATCCAAAAAGAGGTCGCAAGTTTACTGACATTTCTGACTTGCAAAATAGTTTTAACTTCTTTTCTAAGATGATTAGTTTCACCCCTCTCATGCATGTATCAGATGGTGTCTCCAAATCTTCAAGGCAAACACTACTACGGCTAACTCTATATCATGAGTGGGGTAGTTCTTCTCGTGAACCTTCAACTGTCTCGAAGCATAAGCTACAACCTTACCCTCTTGCATAAGCACACAACCTAAACCTACATACGATGCATCATTGTAAATTAAAAACTCTTTCCCCGGTTCAGGCTAAATCCAAATAGGAGCTTCGGTCAAAGCTTTCTTCAACTTCTCAAACGCTTGTTGTCTTGCATATGACCACTCATACGGAACATTCTTCTGGAGCAATTTAGTCAAGGGTGCTGCAATCTTCGAAAATCCTTCAACAAATCTTCGATAATACCCCGCCAAGCCTAGGAAACTACGGATTTTTGTCACTGACTTCGGTTGTTTCCAATTCACTATGGCTTCTATCTTCTTAGGGTCCACACTAATTCCATAGGCCGAGATCACATGACCTAGAAAGACTACCTCCTTAATCCAAAACTCACACTTACTCAACTTGGCATACAACTGATTTTCAAGAAAAGTCTAAAGCACTAGCCGCAAATGCTCATCATGTTCTTCCTCGGTCCTAGAGTACACGAAGATGTCATCTATGAACACCACTACAAACCTAACCAAAAACTCATGGAACACTCGGTTCATCATATCAATAAATGCAGCTGGAGCATTAGTCAACCCGAAATGCATTACCAAGAACTCATAGTGCCCATAACGTGTACGAAAAGCGGTCTTCGGTATGTCCATATCTTTCACCTTCAACTGATAGTAACTGGATCTCAAATCAATCTTCGAAAACACTGAAGCACCTCTCAACTAATCAAGCAAATCATCTATCCGCGACAAAGGATACTTGTTCTTCACTGTTATCTTGTTCAACTGCCTATAGTCTATACACATCCTCATACTGCCGTCCTTTTTCTTCACAAACAAAATTGGAGCACCCCATGGAGAAATACTAGGCCTAATGAAACCTCTATCTGACAGTTCCTAAAGCTGTGTCTTCAACTCTTTCGATGCCATTCTATACGGAGCAATAGACACAAGTGCAGAATCGAAATACGTCTCGATAGCAAACTCAACTTCCCTATCTGGAGGCAAACCCGACAACTCTTTCGGAAAAACACTCGAAAAAATCACAAACTGTTCTAATGTCTTGCGGTCTATCCCCACTCATATTCGGATTCATCACATAAGCCAAATACGCCTGACACCCCGAATCCATCAATCTTTGAGCTTCTAAAACAGAAACAACATTGGACAAGAACTTAATGTTCTCGCCCACCACTACAACCTCAAAATCACCCGTAAGTCTCAAGGAGACTCTCTTGGTCTCAAAGTCTACCCTAGCTCTATGCTCTACGAGCCAATCCATGCCCAAAATCACATTAAAACCATAGAACGACAATTCCATCATGTCAACCGGAAACACATGGCCCTGAATCATCAAATAACACCTCCTATACATCTTCCTAACTACTACGGTCTCACCGAAAGAACTAGTAACATTTACACCTACTTCTAACCACTCATATGGTAAACCTAGAGATCTTGCACGTTCACCCAAATTGTACGAATGCATCCAACCCGAATCTATCAAAGAAAGCAAAGTCAATGACTGTAACGAGAAATTACCTGCGATGACATCTATGTCATTCCCAGCCTCTCGATGTGCATACACTCTAGCCGGTCCTCCACCATCGGGCTGAATTGCCTCCACATGAGCTAAGTTCCTCTGACCATCGTTTCTTGGCTGAAAATTTCCTCGACCATGCCCACGGCCTCTCTGATTCTCAAAACCCCTAGCTGGAGCCAGTCCACCCCTAGCCGGGTGTGGACAGTTACGCCTCAAATGATCTCGGGAACCACAGTTCCAACATACCCCAAAGGTACCCATACACTTGCTCGGATGGCGTCTCCCGCATCTAGTGCACTCATAAGTGTGAACAACAGCTCCTTGGCCCTGATGGCCCCGTCCATGGTTACCACCCCTTTGTCTCGAATTGGGCTGATACCTCCTATCTTTGTGCCTCTTGGCATGATCTCTGTCCCAATCTGCGTGTCTCTTTCTAGAATCAAACCCGTTAGCCGAGTACTCGAGCCTAAGTTCTGCTCAATATCCTTGGCGTAGAGACCAAAACATCAAACTCGGTGTAATCCGAAGCAAGCATATAAGTCTTCACATCCATAGTCAAACCATATCGGAAACGCTCACACCGTTCCCTATCACTGGGGACCAACTCGGGAGCCTACTGGCACAACCTCACAAACTGAACCTCATACGCTGACACTGTCTTACTACCCTGAACCAAGGCAATAAATTATCTCTTCTTCTCATCAGGATATCGAACTGCAAGATACTTCTTCTTAAAGGCAGTTCTGAAGAATTCCCAAGTGACCTTCGCTTCTGTCAAACCCAAAGTAACGGTAGTCCACCAAGCATACGCATCTCTCTGAAGCAAGGAGACAACACAACCCAACTTACGAGTGTATGAGCACTCCATCTGGCCTAAGATGCATGTAGTACTCTCGGGTCAAGCCTCTGAACCCTCGGGAGTTAAACCACGGAACTCAACTCCACCCAAACTACGAAGTCTCTCAAAGGGTAAACCAGTCCCCGCACCCTGAGGTGGCGCTGCAGCATGTATACCGGCCAAAGCTGTCTGAAAAGCCTCGACTATAGTCTAAATCAAATGAGTCATGTCCGCTCCTACTGGACCCTAACCCACCTGAGCTCCATTACCCCCAACATTTGCACCGGCCTAAGGCACATTACCTCTTACATCCACCCCATTACCATCGGGAGCAGGAGAAACAAGAGGCACATCCCCGGGTGCCTGGTCACCCGCTCTAGGCCGTCCTCTCGATCTTAACATAACGAAAATAAAATCTAAACAATAAACACATCACACACAAGAAAACACGAGGTTAGCAAGGGCAAGGATCCAAGTTCTCAAGCTCTTTAAACCAAAACCATTTTCCAATAACAACACCTAGCAATGGGAACACTCGACTAAACTTCAACCAACAACAAGAATAATAAAACATGCTTTCACACACCGTGCAATGGCAAACAAACCTTGAAACGTCTCAATCGGACATCTGGAACTCAAGATATGTCTATTTTAGCAAAGACAGCGGATGCAGAAATTCCTATACGGGATTAATACGAGATTTTTGGATAATTACGAATTTTCATGATTTTATTTGATTATTTGTAATTTAAATCAATATAGGATTCTGCAATATCTATTAGGATCAGATTTATTTAATTAGGATTTTATTTTTAATATTTATTTATTATTAGAAGTTACTTATGTAATTAGGAGATTAGATTTCAGCATTTATTTATTGTATTTAATTTCTTAAGTTTACTAGGATTAGAACTTCTCCAAGCTTATATAAGGAGGCTTCAACCACATTATAATTAAGATTTGAATGATTAAAAAAAGTTCTCTTTTGAGTTCAGACTTGCAAGAAGTATAACTTGTGTTCTTTATTTTAGAAGCGATTCTTCAAGTTCGTCAGAATTTGTAACCCCCTTAACCCGGCCTAGACGGTTGACCCGAATTAAGAAAGTCACACGGGGAAAACCAAAGTCAACCCGAAAGTCAACCTTGATTAACGACCCTTTTTTTTCTTTTTAAACTTGTCTAGATGCACATTAACCCTAATTGTAACCCTAATTTTAAACTTTTAAACACCTTGGCCCCAAGGACTTTTAAACACCTTGGCCCCATGGACTTTTAAACACCATGGCCCCATGGACTTTTAAACACCATGGAAGGATCACCTAAGGACTTTTAACCACCTTAGTGTCCGCAACAAGAATCATCCAAGGACTTTTAACCACCTTGATGTTCTTAAGTAACAAGGCTCACTCAAGGACTTTTAACCACCTTAGTGACCTTAACATTTTCAAAACATCACTTGCCAATATACATCTTTTTCATCATTTAATCCACTGTTTTAAAGCATTAAACCAAGCCATTTTCATCATGCATTTCAAGCATCAAACCACATTATTTCAATGTATAAAATCAAGGAACTCCTACCTAGAGTTACCTTCAACATATGGCTTACAACATCAGCAAAAACCATGCTAAAACATGCTTTCAAAACAGTAATTAAAACATGCAAATCACCATTTTGCATCACAACAAAATCATGGCCACCACTAGAGAGAAATTCCGAAAACTTACACTTGAGCTTAGCAAAGTTGTTTAGACTTAGACTAAGCTCCCAAAACCTTGGTTTCAAAGCCGAAAACCATTTTCACTCACCGATTTCCACTTTGCTTCAAGCCAAAGCACCAAATCAAGCTTCCGGATCAACAACTCTTGGATCCAAAGATGCCTCCCCTGTTTCAACACATCAAAGCAGAGGATTAATGCATCATCATGCATTAATTGCTTCAATGAAAGCACCTAAACTCGCTGCTCTCATCCACACACCATTTTCGGCCACCAAACACAACCGAAAATGCATCCAAACCACTTCTAAACAAAGCCCAGCCATAAACCAACAAAACCACACTTCCATAAACATCATATAACATCTAAAAACAACCTATAAACATCCTTATACCTCCAGCAACATCAGATCACCAAGATCACCTCAAAAACAACCTTGAAACACAAGCTAAACTTAGGAAACTCAACCTATCCGGGATTGCATCACTCAAAACTCAATTCCTTATCAATTTAGAGTTCATTTAACATCAAAAACACATCTCAAATCACAGATTAATCAGATCTAACGAAAATCATCAAAAATCATCAAAATCTTGCATTATAAGCCAAGATCCATTTCACCACTTTAAAACCTTTAATTAAACATCAATTTAGGATTGAAAACTTAGGAATTTCAGTAAAGAACTGATAGTTTAGAGGAGAAGGACGTTCTTACCTCCAAACTTGAGTTTCTCCTCTTTTTGGAATCAAAATCCTTGTTGAAACAAGTATCAATTGAAGAGGTTTTAAAGATATGTTGATTAGGAATCAAATGAGAGTTGAAAGGAGGGATTTAGGTGAAGAAATCAGAAGCAATTCTCTGGAAATGGAGTGTTTGGGTTGAGAGAAAATGAGAGAAAGAAAATTAGGAAAAGTTGGTTACAAAAATCTAAAATAGCCAAATGGCTTTCCCTCCACTTTTAATATCATTTAAAATCAGATTTTAGACTTAAAATATCTTATAAAAATCTGGAGAAACTCCCTTTGGGTAAATAGCTCCTTAAAGATTCAAAGTTTCAACCCTTTATAAAACAGCCACCAAACTTGCGAAAATTACATTTTGGTCACTAGCCAAAATGTCACCCTTCCGAAACTCATTTTCCAAAATTGATTTCACAGTTCACTTAATTATATTAAAAGATGATTTTAGAACATTTTTCCATATTTTTAATGCAACCCGAACTAGGCTTTCCTAAATTCACCTCTTTAGATTCGAACAGCACTTTGACCGACCGGTCAACGCCCAAAACTACTAAGCCCAAAACCGGGGCGTTACAGAATTTGTTGTTGATCTTCACACTCCTGCTTGCCTAGGTAACTACGTCTAGGAGGGTGGGTTAGAGCCGTTTGAGGTTTCTTGCTTAGATAATTACGTCTAAGAGGGTGCCGAGGACAATTTATCCATTTATTTTCCATCTCCATCGTCATCGCCTATCTTCATCCATCTTTTCACCGATCCGACATTTGCGCCAACATCCTTATCCACTTCCGCAAGCTCAACGTTCGCGTATACGGGGCCGTGTCCGTATCATCCATCATATCAACCGAAAACATGTGGCCCTGAACCATCAAGGGACACCTCCTATACATTTTCCTAACTACCACTGTATCACCAAAAGAGCTAGTATCATTTACGCCTACTTCTAACCATTCACATGGTAACCCTAATGACCTTGCGTGCTCACCCAAAATATAAGAATGTGTCGACCCTGAATCTGTCAAAGAAATCAAACTCAAAGACTGTAACGAGAAATTACTTGCAATGACATCCGTGTCATTCCCAACCTCTCGCTGAGCATATACCCTAGCCGGTCCTCCTCCCTCGGGCTGAACTGCTACTACATGAGCTAAGTTCCTCTGACCCTCGTTCCTCGACTTAAAGTTACCACGACCGCGCGCCCAAGGCCTCTCTGATGCTCAAAACCCCTAGGTGAAGCCGGTCCACCCCTAGCCGGGTGTGGACAGTTGCGTCTCATGTGATCTCGGGAACCACAGTTCCAACGCGAACCAAAGGTACCCGTACACTCGCCCTGGTGGCGTCTCCCGCATCTAGTGCACTCCAGAGTGTGTACAACAGCTCATTGGCCTTGATGGCCCCATCCATAGTTACCACCCCTATGTCTCGAATCAGGCTGATACCTCCTATTCCTATGCCTCTTGGCATGATCTCTGTCCCAATTCGCATGTCTCTTCCCAGAATCGGACCCACTAGCACAAGCACTGGAGCCTAAGTTCTGCTCATTATCCTTGGCCCTAGAGACCAAAACGTCAAACTCAGTATAGTCAGAGGCTAGCATGTAGGTCTTCACATCTCTAGTCAACCCATACCGGAAGCGCTCACAATGTTCCCTCTCACTAGGAACCAACTCAGGTGCATACTGGCTCAATCTCACAAACTGAACCTCGTACTCAGACACAGTCTTGTTACCCTGAACCAAGGCCATAAACTCCCTCTTCTTCTCATCCAAGTATCGAACTCCGAGATACTTCCTCTTGAAGGCATTTCTGAAGAACTCCCACGTGATATCCGCTTCGGCCATACTCGAAGTAACAGTGGTCCACCAAGTATATGTTTCCCCCTGAAGCATGGAGAAAATGCAACCCAACTTACGGGCGTCTGAGCATTCCATTTGACCCAAGATGCGTGTGGTACTCTCAAGCCACGCCTTTGAGCCTTCAGGAGTCAACCCACGGAACTCAACTCCACCCAAACTACGGAGCCTCTCTAGGGGTAATCCTCTCCCAGCACCCTGAGGTGGTGGTGCTGCAGCTTGTACACCGGCCAAAGCTGTCTGAAAAGCTCCGGCTATGGTCTGAATCAAATGGGTGATGTCCGCGCCCGCTAGACCCGCCTGAGCCCCAACACCCCCAACATTAGCACCGGCCTGAGGCCCATTACCATCACCTCCGACTTGTGCACCAGCCTGAGGCACGTTACCTTTGCCACCTACTCCATTACCACCGGGAGCAGGAGGAACATGAGGCTCACCCTCGGGTGCCTGATCACCCGCTCGAGGTCGCCCCCTCGGTCTCACCATATCAAGATAGAATCTAAAACAACAAACACACAACACACAAGAAAAAGGTTAGGTTAGCAAAAGGGCAAAGACTTAGGTTCTCAAGCTCGTTAAACCAAAACCATTTTTTTACAACACTTAACAATGGGGACATTTGACTAACCCTTAACCAAAATCAAAAGGCCATTAAAACATGCTTTCAAACACCGTACTAGCAAGCAAACTTCAAGCATACATGGTAAAACACTCACAGAGACATAGCAACAACATAGCACATCAACTTACCTCACTTACCTACCCGAGGTCTCGAAAACCTCAACTGTGATACCACCAAATGTAACCCCCTTGTCCCGGTCTGGACGACTGACCGGTCCGAGTAGGTTACACGGGGAAAATCGAAGTGAAACCCGTTAAAGCTCCCCTTCGGTTAGCAACCCTAGAAAATTCCTTTTAAACATTATCTTGTTTAAAGGCATTCATACATCCTATGTGAGATACGACAGCAGAAAGACAACGAAGCAATGCAAAGTAATCAAAACAAGTAATTCAATAGCCCATTTTAGCCTTTTTAACAGGCCGTATCGATGCGCTAGGAGACCGTATCGATACGCCTTGACTTGGTCAACAACCCAGAGTCAACCTAGGGAGACTGTATCGGTACACTGGATTGACCGTACCGATATGCCCTCAACGGTCAACTTCTCACAGTCAACGATATAAGATCGTACTGATACACCCTAGACCCGTACCGATACACCAAAATCTCGTCAATATCTCAGATTTCTAGAGAGCTTTTGGCGTATCGATACACCCCCGTGTATCAGTACGCTAGGCTTAATCTGAGCCCTAAAGTGTAGGACCGTATCGATAGGGCCCTTGGGCGTACCGATACGCCCTGCACTGCAAGACTCAAATTAGCTGAAGGACAACCTAAGACTCAACTCTAGATGCATTTTATGACTCGTCTAGCAACACACCAACATTCATACATCATTTAACATCCAAGACTAAGCATGCGAGGCTACTTAACCGAACAAACATGACATTCCTCTCAAGATAGGCATTTAGGTAGGAAACATGCATAAAAACATGCATGACTTCACCAATTCCCTCAACGGCAGTAAACACACAAATAGGAATTTCATGGCAAGGTTTCACATGCTTTTAAAACAAACATAAGCATTCATGGATCAAGGTCATAAGCCTTTGAACACAAGTATAAAGGCAACAACATACATGGTTTACAAATCCATGACAAGGCCTTAACAACAAACCAACCTATATGAGTCTAACAATGCTCATACAACCAAATGGCATCAACAAACCAAACATGCTAGGACATCAAAAGCCAACAAAGGAGTTTGAACTCCAACTACATACAAGTCTAATACCCCCAACGTCTAGGCATTATTACAATTACTTAAATCATACTTGAGCTACTCGAGAACTCCAAAAAGCTCCTCCCTTGCCCACTTGCCTTTCGAACTCTAACGATCTGCATGTTGAAAAAAGGAGAGCGTAAGCTTGATAGCTTAGTGAGCGAAGCTCTAAAAACATCATCAATCATGCAGTTTTCAAAACACATTTCGTAAGTGATAAATAAACCATTTGAATGCATGAAAAGAAACACATCAACACAACTACATGGTTTGCACATGCACAACCAAACACACGGTGGGACCACACATCACCATTCGACTAGTAGTTTTCCGATGGGACCACACATCACCTTACTCTACTACTAGTCACTACCGGTGGGACCACTCATCACCGTAGTTACACAACCATCATGTGAGGCTCGACACCAACAATGACTACACAACAACAACGAATATAAAAGCAATCCATAAAGCATATGATATCACAACAATTACTCATACATCATCACTTAATCATCAAGGTAGGATTAGTAAACTTACACTTGGGTTTAGATTATCCCTCAAGGCTCCACCCAAACCCCCAAGAAACCCTCTTTGTAATCAAAACAAGTTAAAGACATTTTCACTCACCGATGCAACCCAAACGGAAACCGAACACCAATCTCAAGTCTTCGAATTCCCCGGAATCGTGCCCGAAGCCTCTCCGATGGTTTCCATTGATTCTAGCCAATCAAAAACAACAATTTACTAAATCATTCAGCCCCAAAACCACTGTCACAATCAAGATACAATTCCAAGACCCATTTACCGCATTTCCAACCCATGAACTAAACAAAACTTCTTCATTTTCGTACTCCCTAATAACCCAGTAGAAAACTACCAAATCCAATGCCCAAAACACCTCTAAATACCTTCAAAACACCCTTCTAGCATCACTATAGCACCAGCCCAACTCCCTTTCACAAAACCACACCAAAAACACAAATTTTGACACTTTTAAAATACCCCCAAAATCCAATTTTGGGATTCTTAATAAAAGCCAACCAAATTGAGATATAATGTATCTTAGGGTTAGGTTAACTCATAGCTTAACTCTACATATCAAAAAGAAAACGAAAATCCATTAAACTTTCATACTTTCACTTCAAAACTTGAAAACCTCAAAAACTTTGAAAGGGGATTTCTATGAAAACTTAAGCTATGGAAATGTTGGAAATAATGAGGAGAATTAAAAAATGTGCTTACCTTGAAGAGAGCCCTTGAATTGATGAAGAAATTTGATGAAATAGTGTTTAGGGGTTAAGGGGAGGGTTTAAAGTGAAATTGTGAGGAAGAAGAATATGGATAGCATTTTAAAAATCCCCTTTTCTCTCATCTTATTTCCTTTTATTTTAAAATTACTAGTTTGCCCTTAATGAATCAAAACCCTTTTAATTAAAACCAAAGCTTAATTAAATTTTAAAACGAACCCACGACTCGAACCCAATTTACCCGAGTAACATCCGATCCCTAAACCCGAGGCGTTACAGGTTTCGGACGAGCGGGTCGAAATGGGCCTTTCAATGGACCCGTTGGAATTTTAACTGAGTAAAAAGTACATGAATTGAGATTTTGTAAGATAATTGTGTTGAAAAGCTCCTAATCAATTATTTGATCTCCTAATATTTGAATAAAACATTTTTGCGGTCCTTTTTGTAGAGGTTTCTGACGAGCAGGTTTAAATGGGCCTTTAAATGGACCCGTTGGAATTTTAACTGAGTAAAAAGTACAAAAATTGAGGTTTTGCAATATAATTGTGTTAAAAATCTCCTAATTAATCATTTCAACTCCTAAAATTTGATTAAAACTTGTTTTGCGGTCGTTTTTGTCGAGGTTTCGGACTAGCAGGTCTAAATGGGCCTTTCAATGGACCCGTTGGAATTTTAACTGAGTAAAAAGTACATAAATTGAGGTTTTGCAAAATAATTGAGTTGAAAAGCTCTTAAACAATTACATGAACTCCTAAAATTAGATTAAAACTTGTTTTGCAGTCCTTTTGTAGAGGTTTCGGACGAGCGGGTCGAAATGAGCCTTTCAATGGACCCGTTGAAATTTTAACTGAGTAAAAAGTAAAGAAATTGAGGTTTTGCAATATAATTGTGTTGAAAAGCATCTAATCAATTATTTTAACTCCTAAAATTTGATTAAAACTTGTTTTTCGGTCCTTTTTGTCGAGGTTTCGGACGAGCAGGTCTAAATAGGCCTTTCAATGGACCCGTTGAAATTTTAACTGAGTAAAAAGTAAAGAAATTGAGTTTTTGTAATATAATTGTGTTGAAAATCTCCTAATCAATCACATGATCTCCTAAAATTTGATTAAAACTTGTTTTGCGACCCTTTTTGTAGAGGTTTCGGACGAACAGGTCTAAATGGGAATTTCAACTGAGTAAAATGTACAGAAATTGAGGTTTTGCAATATAATTGTGTTGAAAAGCTACTAATCAATTATTTGAACTCCTAAAATTTGATTAAAACTTGTTTTGCGACCGTTTTTGTCGAGGTTTCGGACGAGCAGGTCGAAATGGGCCTTTCAATGGACCCGTTGGAATTTTAACTGAGTAAAAAGTACAGAAATTGAGGTTTTGCAATATAATTGTGTTGAAAAGCTACTAATTAATTACATGATCACCTAAAATTTGATTAAAACTTGTTTTGCGGCCCTTTTTGTAGAGGTTTCAGACGAGCAGGTCTAAATGGGCCTTTCAATGGTCCCGCTGAGTAAAAAGTACAGAAATTGAGGTTTTGCAATATAATTGTGTTGGAATCTCCTAATCAATTACATGATCTCCTAAAATTTGATTAAAACTTGTTTTGCGGTCCTTTTTGTCGAGGTTTCGGACGAGCAGGTTTAAATGGGCCTTTCAATGGACCCGTTGGAATTTTAACTGAGTAAAAAGTACAGAAATTGAGGTTTTGCAATATAATTGTGTTGAAAAGCTACTAATCAATTATTTGAACTCCTAAAATTTGATTAAAACTTGTTTTGCGACCCTTTTTGTCGAGGTTTCGGACGAGCAGGTCGAAATGGGCCTTTCAATGGACCCGTTAGAATTTCAACTGAGTAAAAAGTACATAAATTGAGGTTTTGCAATATAATTGTGTTGAAAAGCTACTAATCAATTACATGATCACCTAAAATTTGATTAAAACTTGTTTTGCGGCCCTTTTTGTAGAGGTTTCAGACGAGCAGGTCTAAATGGGCCTTTCAATGGACCCGTTGGAATTTTAACTGAATAAAAAGTACATAAATTGACGTTTTGCAATATCATTGTGTTTAAAATCTCCTAATCAATTATTTGAACTCCTAAAATTTCATTAAAACTTGTTTTGCGGTCCTTTTTGTAGAGGTTTCGGACGAGCAGGTCTAAATGGGCCTTTTAATGGATCCGTTGGAATTTTAACTGAGTAAAAACTATAGAAATTGAGGTTTTGCAATATAATTGTGTTGAAAAGCTAATAATCAATTATTTGAACTCCTAAAATTTAATTAAACTTGTTTTGCGGTCCTTTTGTAGAGGTTTCGGACGAGCAGGTCGAAATGGGCCTTTCAATACACCCCTTGGAATTTTAACTGAGTAAAAAGTACATAAATTGAGGTTTTGCAATATAATTGTGTTGAAAAGCTCCTAATCAATTACATGCTCTCCAAAAAATTGATTAAAACTTGTTTTGCGACCCTTTTGTAGAAGTTTCAGACGAGCAGGTCTAAATGGGCCTTTCAATGGACCCGCTGAGTAAAAAGTACAGAAACTGAGGTTTTGCAATATAATTGTGTTGAAAATCTCCTAATCAATTACATGATCTCCTAGAATTTGATTAAAACTTGTTTTTGCGGTCATTTTTGTCGAGGTTTCGGACGAGCAGGTTTAAATGGGCCTTTCAATGGACCTGTTGGAATTTTAACTAAGTAAAAAGTACAGAAATTAAAGTTTTGCAATATAAGTGTGTTGAAAATCTCCTAATCACTTACATGATCTTCTAAAATTTCATTAAAACTTGTTTTGCGGCCCTTTTTGTATAGGTTTCGGACGAGCATGTTTAAATGTGCCTTTCAATGGACCTGTTGGAATTTTAACTGAGTAAAAAGTACATAAATTCAGGTTTTGCAATATTATTGTGTTGAAAAGCTACTAATCAATTATTTGAACTCCTAAAATTTGATTAAAACATGTTTTGCGGTCCTTTTTGTAGAGGTTTCGAACTAGCAGGTCAAAATGGGCCTTTCAATGGACGCGTTTGAATTTTAACTGAGTAAAAAGTACAGAAATTGAGGTTTTGCAATATAATTGTGTTGAAAAGCTCCTAATCAATTATTTGAACACCTAAAATTTGATTAAAACTTGTTTTGCGGTCCTTTTGTCGGTGTTTCGGACTAGCAGGTCTAAATGGGCCTTTCAACGGACCAGTTGGAATTTTAACTGAGTAAAAAGTATAGAAATTGAGGTTTTGTAATATAATTGTGTTGAAAAGCTCCTAATCAATTATTTGAACTCCTAAAACTTGATTAAAACATGTTTTGCGGTCCTTTTGTCGAGGTTTCGAACGAGCAAGTTTAAAATGGGCCTTTCAATGGACCCGTTGGAATTTTAACTACGTAAAAAGTACAGAAATTGAGGTTTTGCAATATAAGTGTGTTGAAAATCTCCTAGTCAATTACATGAACTCCTAAAATTTGATTTAACCTGTTTTGGGGTCCTTTTTGTATAGGTTTCAGATGAGCAGGTATAAATGGGCATTTCAATGGACCCGTTGGAATTTTAACTGAGTAAAAAGTACAAAAATTGAGGATTTGCAATATTATTGTGTTGAAAAGCTACTAATCAATTATTCGAACTCCTAAAATTTGATTAAAACATGTTTTGCGGTCCTTTTTGTCGAGGTTTCGAACGAGCAGGTCAAAATGGGCCTTTCAATGGACGCGTTTGAATTTTAACTGAGTAAAAAGTACAGAAATTGAGGTTTTGCTATATAATTGTGTTGAAAAGCTCCTAATAAATTATTTGAACTCCTAAAATTTGATTAAAACTTGTTTTGCGGTCCTTTTGTCGGGGTTTCGGACTAGCAGGTCTAAATGGACCTTTCAAAGGACCTGTTGGAATTTTTTTTTGAAGAAAACCTGTTGGAATTTTAACTGAGTAAAAAGTACAAAAATTGAGGTTTTGCAATATAATTGTGTTGAAAAGCTCCTATTCAATTACATGAACTCCTAAAATTTGATTAAACCTGTTTTGCGGTCCTTTTTGTAGAGGTTTCGGACGAGCAGGTATAAATGGGCCTTTCAATGGACCCGTTGGAATTTTAACTACGTAAAAAGTACAGAAATTGAGTTTTTACAATATAAGTGTGTTGAAAATCTCCTAGTCAATTACATGAACTCCTAAAATTTTATTTAACCTGTTTTGCGGTCCTTTTTGTATAGGTTTCGGATGAGCAGGTCTAAATGGGCATTTCAATGGACCCGTTAGAATTTCATCTGAGTAAAAAGTACAGAAATTGAGGTTTTGCAATATAATTGTGTTGAAAAGCTCCTAATAAATTATTTGAACTCCTAAAATTTTATTAAAACTTGTTTTGCGGTCCTTTTTGTCGAGGTTTCGGACGAGCGGGTTTAAATGGGCCTTTTAATGGACCCGTTGGATTTTAACAAAGTAAAAAGTACAGAAATTGAGGTTTTGCAATATAAGTGTGTTGAAAATCTCCTAGTCAATTACATGAACTCCTAAAATTTGATTAAACTTGTTTTGCGATCCTTTTTGTAGAGGTTTCGGACGAGCAGGTATAAATGGGCCTTTCAATGGACCCGTTGGAATTTTAACTACTTAAAAAGTACATAAATTGAAGTTTTGCAATATAAGTGTGTTGAAAATCTCCTAGTCAATTACATGAACTCCTAAAATTTGATTAAACCTGTTTTGCGGTCCTTTTTGTAGAGGTTTCGGACGAGCATGTATAAATGGGCCATTCAAGGGACCCGTTGGAATTTTAACTGAGTAAAAAGTACAAAAATTAAGGTTTTGCAATATAATTGTGTTGAAAATCTCCTAATCAATTACATGATCTCCTAAATTTTAATTAAGACTTGTTTTGCGGCCCTTTTAGTAGAGGTTTCGGACGAGCATGTCTAAATGGGCCTTTCAATGGACCCGTTGGAATTTTAACTGAGTAAAAAGTATAAAAATTGAGATTTTCCAATATAATTGTGTTGAAAATCTACTAATAAATTATTTGAACTCCTAATATTTGAATAAAACATTTTTGCGGTTCTTTTTGTAGAGGTTTCGGACGAGCATGTCTAAATGGGCCTTTCAATGGACCCGTTGGAATTTTAACTGAGTAAAAAGTATAGAAACTGAGGTTTTGCAATATAATTGTGTTGAAAAGCTACTAATCAATTATTTGAACTCCTAAAATTTGATTAAAATTTGTTTTGCGACCATTTTTGTCGAGGTTTCGGACGAGCAGGTCGAAATGGGCCTTTCAATGGACCCGTTGGAATTTCAACTGAGTAAAAAGCACAGAAATTGAGGTTTTGCAATATAGTTGTGTTGAAAAGCTACTAATCAATTACATGATCTCCTAAAATTTTATTAAAACCTGTTTTGCGTCCTTTTTTGTCGAGGTTTCAGACGAGCAGGTCTAAATGTGCCTTTCAATGGACTAGATGGAATTTTAACTGAGTAAAAAGTACATAAATTGAGATTTTGCAATATAATTGTGTTGAAAAGCTCCTTATCAATTATTTGGGCTCCTAAAATTTGATTAAAACTTTTTTTGCTATCCTTTTTGTCGAGGTTTCGGACGAGCGGGTCGAAATGGGCCTTTCAATGGACCCGTTCGTATTTCAACTAAGTAAAAAGTACAGAAATTGAGGTTTTGCAATATAATTGTGTAGAAAAGCTAATAATCAATTATTTGAACTCTTAAAATTTGATTAAAACATCTTTTAATGGACCCATTGGAAATTTAACTGAGTAAAAAGTACAGAAATTGAGGTTTTGCAATTTCATTGTGATGAAAAGTCCTAATAATTTACATGATCTCCTAAAATTTCATTAAAACATGTTTTGCTTTCCTTTTTGTCGAGGTTTTTGGACGAGCAGGTCGAAATGGGCCTTTCAATGGACCCGTTGGAATTTTAACTGAGTAAAAAGTATAGAAATTGAGGTTCTGCAATATAAATGTGTTGAAAAGCTCCTAGTCAATTGAATGAACTCCTAAAATTTGATTAAAACTTGTTTTGTTGTCCTTTTTGTCGAGGTTTCGGACGAGCAGGTCTAAATGGGTCTTTCAATGGACGCGTTGGAATTTTAGTTGAGTAAAAAGTACATAAATTAAGGTTTTGCTATATAATTGTGTTCAAAAGCAACTAATCAATTATTTGAACTCCTAAAATTTGATTAAAACTTGTTTTGAGACCCTTTTTGTCGAGGTTTCGGACGAGCAGGTCTAAATGGGCCTTTCAATGGACCCGATGGAATTTCAACTGAGTAAAAAGTACAGAAATTGAGGTTTTTCAATATAACTATCTTTAAAAGCTACTAATCAATTACATGATCTCCTAAATTTTGATTAAAACTTGTTTTGCAGCCCTTTTTGTAGAGGTTTCAGACGGGTAGGTCTAAATGGGCCTTTCAATTGACTCGTTGGAATTTTAACTGAGTAAAAAGTACATAAATTGAGGTATTGCAATGTAATTGTGTTGAAAAGCTCCTAATCAATTATTTGAACTCCTAAAATTTGATTAAAACTTTTTTTGCGGTCCTTTTTGTAGAGGTTTCGGACGTGCAGGTCTAAATGGGCCTTTCAATGGACTCGTTGGAATTTTAACTACGTAAAAAGTAAATAAATTGAGGTTTTGCAATATAATTGTGTTGAAAATCTCCTAATCAATTACATGATCTCCTAAAATTTCATGAAAACATGTTTTGCGGCCCTTTTTGTATAGGTTTCGGACGAGCATGTCTAAAATGGCCTTTCAATGGACACGTTGGAATTTTTACTGAGTAAAGAGTACAGAAATTGAGGATTATCAATATAATTGTGTTGAAAATCCCTGAATCAATTACATGATCTCCTAAAATTCATTAAAATTTGTTTTGCGACACTTTTTTTATAGGCTTCGGACGAGTATGTCTAAATGGGCCTTTCAATGGACCCGTTGGAATTCTAACTGAGTAAAAAGTATAGAAATTGAGGTTTTGCAATATTATTGTGTTGAAAAGCTACTAATCAATTATTTGAACTCCTAAAATTTGATTAAAACTTGTTTTGCGATCCATTTTGTCGAGGTTTCGGACGAGCAGGTCTAAATGGGCCTTTCAATGGATGCGTTGGAATTTTAACTGAGTAAAAAGTACACACATTAAGGTTTTGCAATATAATTGTGTTGAAAAGCTCCTAATCAATTATTTGAACTCCTAAAATTTGATTAAAACTTGATCTGCGGTCCTTTTTGTCGAGCTTTCAGACGAGCAGGTCTAAATGGGCCTTTCAATGGACGCGTTGGAATATTAACTGAGTAATAAGTACATAAATTGAGGTTTTTCAATATAATTGTGTTGAAAAGCTCCTAATCAATTATTTGAACTCCTAAAATTTGAATAAAACTTGTTTTGTGGTCCTTTTTGTCGAGGTTTCGGATGAGCAGGTCTAAATGGGCCTTTCAATGGACATGTTGGAATTAAACTGAGTAAAAAGTACATAAATTGAGGTTTTGCAATATAATAGTGTCGAAAAGATCCTGATTAATTACATGAACTCCTAAAATTTGATTAAAACTTGTTTTGCAGTGCTTTTGTAGAGGATTCGGAAGAGCGGGTCGAAATTGGCCTTTCAATGGACCAGTTAGAATTTTAACTGAGTAAAAAGTACAAAAATTGAGGTTTTGCAATATAATTGTGTTGAAAAGCTCCTAATCAATTATTTGAACTCCTAAAATTTGATTAAAACATGTTTTGCGGTCCTTTTTGTCGAGGTTTCGGACGAGCAGGTCTAAATGGGCCTTTCAATGGACCCCTTGGAATTTTAACTGAGTAAAAAGTACAAAAATTGAGGTTTTGCAATATAATTGTGTTGAAAATCTCCTAGTCAATTGAATGAACTCCTAAAATTTGATTAAAACTTGTTTTGCGGTCCTTTTTGTAGAGGTTTCGGACGAGCAGGTCTAAATGGGACTTTCAATGGACCCGTTGGAATTTTAACTGAATAAAAAGTAGAGAAATTGAGGTTTTGCAATATAATTGTGTTGAAAATCTCCTAATCAATTACATGATCTCCTAAAATTTGATTAAAACTTGTTTTGCGACCCTTTTTGTAGAGGTTTCGGACGAGCAGGTTTAAATGGGTCTTTCAATGGACCCGTTGGAATTTCAACTGAGTAAAAAGTACAAAAATTGAGGTTTTGCAATATAATTGTGTTGAAAATCTCCTAATCAATTACATGATCTTCTAAAATTTCATTAAAACTTGTTTTGCGGCCCTTTTTGTATAGGTTTCGGACGAGCATGTTTAAATGGGCCTTTCAATTGACTTGTTGGAATTTTAATTGAGTAAAAAGTACATAAATTGAGGTTATGCAATATCATTGTGTTGAAAAGCTCCTAATCAATTATTTGAACTCCTAAAATTTAATTAAAACTTGTTTTGCGGTCCTTTTGTAGAGGTTTCAGACGAGCGGGTCGAAATGGGCCTTTCAATGAACCCGTTGGAATTTTAACTGAGTAAAAAGTACAGAAATTGAGGTTTTGCAATATAATTGTGTTGAAAAGCTCCTAATCAATTACATGATCTCCAAAAATTTGATTAAAACTTGTTTTGCGACCCTTTTGTAGAAGTTCCAGACGAGCAGGTCTAAATGGGCCTTTCAATGGACCTGTTGGAATTTCATCTGAGTAAAAAGTACAGAAATTGAGGTTTTGCAATATAATTGTGTTGAAAAGCTCCTAATCAATTATTTGAACTCTTAAAATTTGATTAAAACTTGTTTTGCGGTCCTTTTTGTTGAGGTTTCGGACGAGCAGGTTTAAATGGGCCTTTCAATGGACCCGTTGGAATTTTAACTAAGTAAAAAGTACAGAAATTGAAGTTTTGCAATATAAGTGTGTTGAAAATCTCCTAATCAATTACATGATCTTCTAAAATTTCATTAAAACTTGTTTTGCGGCCCTTTTTGTATAGGTTTCGGACGAGCATGTCTAAATGGGCCTTTCAATTTACCTGTTGGAATTTTAACTGAGTAAAAAGTACATAAATTGAGGTTTTGAAATATTATTGTGTTGAAAAGCTACTAATCAATTATTCGAATTCCTAAAATTTGATTAAAACATGTTTTGTGGTCTTTTTTGTCGAGGTTTCGGACGAGCAGGTCAAAAAGGGCCTTTCAATGGACGCGTTTGAATTTTAACTGAGTAAAAAGTAAAAAAAAATTGAGGTTTTGCAATATACTTGTGTTGAAAAGCTCCTAATCAATTATTTGAACTCCTAAAATTTGATTAAAACTTGTTTTGTGGTCCTTTTGTCGGGGTTTCGGACTAGCAGGTCTAAATGGGCCTTTCAAAGGACCCGTTGGAATTTTAACTGAGTAAAAAGTACAGAAATTGAGGTTTTGCAATATATTTGTGTTGAAAAGCTCCTAATAAATTATTTGAACTCCTAAAATTTGATTAAAACTTGTTTTGCGGTCCTTTTTGTTGAGGTTTCGACCGAGCAAGTTTAAATGGGCCTTTCAATGGACTCGTTGGAATTTTAACTACGTAAAAAGTACAGAAATTGAGGTTTTGCAATATAAGTGTGTTGAAAATCTCCGAGTCAATTACATGAACTCCTAATATTTGATTAAACCAATTTTGCGGTCCTTTTGTAGAGTTTTCGGACGAGCAGGTATAAATGGGCCTTTCAATGGACCCGTTGGAATTTTTTTTTGAAGAAAGCGGGCCTCGTTAAAAACCCCTACTAATATCCCCAGGCACAAGGCCTGGAGAAACCTAAAAGGGGAAAAGAGTACCCAGAATATATTTATAAATAACAAGGTGAAACCTCGCAAAGAACAGCGTTTTGAATACAATCAGGATACATGGATCCAAAAGACATAGAAGTCATAGACCTAAGGGCATGGGTAGCCAACGTATGAGCAACAATATTAGCCTCACGGCATACATACTGAACATGCGCAACAGAAAAATACTCCAGAGCTGCATGAGCTTGCAGAATCGTCGGACCCATAGGAGAAAGATCTGGCCCATGGGGGTTGAAGATGTCGATTATGGATCCAGTCGTTACGCCTGTTCCAAATGTTCCAGAGAGTAGTCAAGAAAAGCCTGAAAAGATCAGGAGAAAGGAGGGCAGCACTTTCCTCAAGCCATTGAAGGCCGGTGGAAGCAGTGCTATTAATAAGAGAAATGGGTAGACCAATCAACCGAAGGGTCTCCGAAGCACCAGAGAAATATCAGAGAGCATGGAGAATTGACTCTGTACCAGAATGACAAACGGGGTAGGGCCCTGAGTCTGGAGCGAAAGCTTGTAGGCGATCCCCAACAGGTAGGGCCTCTGACCCCAGACGCCAGCCAAAAGTTTTAACTTTAGGTAAAACCTTGAGCTTGGAAAGAATGGAGTCGGCATCGTCCGATGTAAAGTACGCACGGACTTTAATAGGGTCCCAAGATGCTTGGTTCCGAAACATAAAATCGCAACAACGAATGTGGACTTCATCCGATAACTCATAGTCCCCGTAGAGGTGAATAGTCGAAGAGCCTCCCCAATTATCATGATGGATACATATGTTACTGTTAATGCCAGGACGATAGAGGAAACCTCCAAAAAGGTGTTGCATAGCATTATAAAGACCTTGCCAGGCAAATGAACCTCGGGAAGGCCGAGAGGCATTAAGAATGTTTCCTGACGGAAAGTATTTGGATTTATAGATTTGTCCCAGGAGGGAGTCAGGTTCGCAGATAAGACGCAATAATTGTTTACCGAGAAGAGCAATGTTAAAGTTGTTGAGGTCCCTAAAACCCATACCGCCAACTGATTTAGGCAAGCACACCTGATCCCAAGGGAGCATATGCCAACCTTTCTTATTAGTTTTGCTAGACCACCAATAGCGTCGAATGGCAGATGTCATATCATCGATAATATTTTGGGGCAATAAGTAACAGGACATAACATATTGAGGTAGAGATTGTAAAACGGCTTTAATAAATATTTCCCTGCCACTGAAGGAAAGAAGCTGTTTGTCCCAGTTGGATAATCTATCATGAACTTTATCACGTATAAACCCTAGAGCGAGGGTCTTATTTTTACCAATAAGAAGAGGTACCCCCAGATAGACACCAGGGTTGGAGACCTCACAAACATGAAGGTAGGAATTAATAGCATGGCGAGTCGAAGCAGGAGTACGTGGGTTGTAAAAGATAGTAGACTTGTCAAAGTAAACTGCTTGTCCAGAGGCAGAAGCATAAGTTTGGAGGGCAAATTTAAGATGAGCAGCTTCCTCGGATTTCGAGTTAAGGAAAACTATACAATCATCCGCAAATAAGAGGTGGTTAACCATGGGTCCATGCTTACTAGCCCCTAAACTAGGGAGTAGGCCTTGTTGTTTAGCATCAGACAAAAAAGCTGAAAGCCCTTGAGGACAAAAAAGCTTAAAGCCCTTGAGTACAAAAAAGGAAGAGAAAGGGAGATAAAGGATCCCCTTGGCGGAGACCCCTTGGAGGACGAAACAAAGGGGAAAAAGAATTGTTGACCTTAACCGTAAAGGAAACTGAGGAAATACATCTCATTATAATAGATACCCATGATGATGCAAAACCCATGCGGTTCATGACATTTTCAAGGAAAGACCATTCAACCCTGTCGAAAGCCTTTTCCATATCAAGCTTAAGGGCAGCTCCTTGAGAAGACTTAGAAGTACCGGTATTAATTGAGTGAATTATTTCGTGGGCAATAAGAATGTTATCTGTGATATTACGTCCCTGTACGAAAGCAACTTGATTGGAACTGATACAGAAGGGAATGGTGTGTTTCATTCGATTAACTAAAACTTTGGCAATAATCTTGTAGATTACTGTGCAAAGACTAATAGGCCTTAGATGCCTCATGGTGGTGGGGTCCTTAATCTTGGGTATGAGGACCAGAATAGTTTGGTTAACCGAAGCCATATCAGCTGACCCATTTAGGAGATCAAGGCAGAGTGAGATGACATCTGACCCAACAGTATCCCAATGTTGACGAAAGAAACCGCTAGGCAATCCATTAATACCATGGGCTTTTCTAGGATCGATATCACGGAAAGCGATGATAATTTCTTCTGGCGTGAATTCCTTAGAGAGGGACTCATTCATAGTAGTCGTAATAGTGGGAGTGATTTTTGAAAGAATTTGTTCGGACAAGGGTGGATTAGAGGAAGTAAAAAGATTGTGGAAATATGAGGAAGCAATTTTCATAAGGTCGGTATCGTCAGTACACCAAATGTTATTGGAATCAAAAAGGCTAGAGATAGAGTTCTTCTTCTTCCTACTAGAAGCTCGGGCATGAAAGAAACGGGTATTTTTATCTCCTTGAGACAGCCATAGATTGTGAGAACGTTGTGCCCAATATGCTTCTTGCACCTCAAGTAGTTTGTGGAGCTCAGATTTGGCAGAGATATATCTTTTTTCAGCAGTAGCTGAAAGAGGCCGTTGTAAAAGTTTATTGATTTTTTTAGTGAGAATGTTGATACGACCAGTGGACTTAAGTCTTTGTTGGGATTGCCAGTCTCCTAGGCAGGAGCCAATGGTTTTAATTTTATCCAATGTATTGCCCTTGGTAGAAGACCAAGTTTGTTTAACAACAGAGATGCCTTCATCATTGGTAGCCCAGCAATTTTCAAATATGAACTTGGTTGACGGGGGACGGTGATTTGTTAGAGGAGGCGGCTTCGTATTTAAGAGAATAAAACAGTGATCAGATTTAGCATCAAAATCGGAAGTGATGCTATAATTAGGATAATTTGCTTTCCATGCCATATTCCCTACGAAATGGTCTAGTCTCTCAAATAAAATAGGGGTTTTGGGCCCCGTTTTAGACCAAGTGAACCAACCCGTTGTGGGTTTACAGTCGAAAAGGTTATTACGGGAGAGACAATGGCGAAAATTATTAATTTGAGATCTAGCCCGACGGCAGCCGCCTTGTTTTTCATTATCGGATAGGATTTCATTGAAATCACCACCGAGAAGCCAAGGTAGACCATCATTATTATTGAGCGAATCAATTAAATCCCAAGTTTTAGGTTTATTACTTGTTTCAGAAAAACCGTGAATACCAATGAAATAAAACGAAGAGGAATTGCAACTAATATAAGTATGAATAAAACGATCCGAATAAGCAATCATATCAATATTATAATTTTTCAATGAAAATAAAGCAAGTCCAGAACATGCATCAGAAAAATCCACCAAAAAAACTAGGTCCATACCTAGCAAAGAACCAAGACGGCTATAAGTCGTATTTTTAAGTTTAGTTTCGCATAAAAAAAGTAAATCAGGATTATGAAATTGAATGTATTGCTGGAGATGTTAACTGCCTGGACCTTCCTGAGACCCTGGCAGTTCCAACATAAGATGATCATTTCCCTCGGCGGGGCTGTGCTTCAGCCGCCGCCGGAGAGTTTTTTCCGCTGCTCATCACCCGTTGGAATTTTAACTGAGTAAAAAGTACAGAAATTGATGTTTTGCAATATAATAGTGTTCAAAATCTCCTAATCAATTACATGATCTCCTAAAATTTAATTAAAACTTATTTGGCGGCCCTTTTTGTAGAGGTTTCAGACGAGCATGTCTAAATGGGCCTTTCAATGGACCCGTTGGAATTTTAACTGAGTAAAAAGTATAAAAATTTAGGTTTTGCAATATAATTGTGTTGAAAAGCTACTAATCAATTATTTGAACTCCTAAAATATGATCAAAACTTGTTTTGCGGTCCTTTTGTCGAGGTTTCGGACGAGCAGGTCTAAATGGGCCTTTCAATGGACCCGTTGGAATTTTAACTTAGTAAAATATATAAAAACTGAGGTTTTGCAATATAACTGTGTTGAAAAGCTCCTAGTCAATTGAATGAACTCCTAAAATTTGATTAAAACTTGTTTTGAGGTCCTTTTTGTAGAGGTTTCGGACGAGCGGGTCTAAATGGGCCTTTCAATGGACCCGTTGGAATTTTAACTGAGTAAAAAGTACAGAAATTGAGGTTTTGCAATATAATTGTGTTGAAAAGCTCCTAACCAATTACATGCTCTCCAAAAATTTGATTAAAACTTGTTTGGCGGCCCTTTTTGTAGAGGTTTCGGACGAGCATGTCTAAATGGGCCTTTCAATGGACCCGTTGGAATTTTAACTGAGTAAAAAGTATAAAAATTGAGGTTTTGCAATATAATTGTGTTGAAAAGCTACTAATCAATTATTTGAACTCCTAAAATATGATAAAAACTTGTTTTGCGGTCCTTTTTGTCGAGGTTTCGGACGAGCAGGTCAAAATGGGCCATTCAATGTACGCGTTTGAATTTTAACTGAGTAAGAAGTATAGAAATTGTGGTTTTGCAATATAATTGTGTTGAAAAGCTACTAATAAATTATTCGAACTCCTAAAATTTGATTAAAACTTGTTATGTGGTCCTTTTGTAGAGGTTTCGGATGAGCAGGTCTAAATGGGCCTTTCAATGGACGCGTTGGAATTTTCATTAAGTAAAAAGTACAGAAATTGAAGTTTTGCAATATAACTGTGTTGAAAAGCTCCTAATCAATTACATGATCTTCTAAAATTTCATTAAAACTTGTTTTGCGGCTCTTTTTGTATAGGTTTCAGACGAGCATGTCTAAATGGGCCTTTCAATGGACCTGTTGGAATTTTAACTAAGTAAAAATTACAGAAATTGAGGTTTTGCAACATTATTGTGTTGAAAAGCTACTAATCAATTACATGATCTCCTAGAATTTGATTAAAACTTGTTTTGTGGCCCTTTTTGTCGAGGTTTCAAACGAGCAGGTCTAAATGGACCTTTCAATAGGCGCGTTTGAATTTTAACTAAGTAAAAAGTACAGAAACTGAGGGTTTTGCAATATAATTTGGTTGAAAAGCTCCTAATCAATTATTTGAACTCCTAAAATTTGATTAAAACTTGTTTTGCGGTCCTTTTTGTCGAGGTTTTGGACTAGCAGGTCTAAATGGACCTTTAAATGGGCCCGTTGGAATTTTAACTGAGTAAAAAATACATAAATTGAGGTTTTGCAATATAATTGTGTTTAAAAGCTCCTAATCAATTACATGATCTCCTAAAATTTGATTAAAACTTGTTTTGTGGTCCTATTTGTCGAGGTTTCAGACGAGCAGGTCTAAATGGGCCTTTTAATGGACCCGTTGGAATTTTAACGAAGTAAATAGTACAGAAAGTGAGGTTTTGCAATATAGTTGTGTTGAAAAGCACCTAATCAATTATTTGAACTCTTAAACTTTGATTAAAACATGTTTTGCGGTCCTTTTGTCGAGGTTTCAGACGAGCAGGTCTAAATGGGCCTTTCAATGGACCCGTTGGAATTTTAACTGAGTAAAAAGTACAAAAATTGAGGTTTTGCAATATAACTGTGTTGAAAAGCACCTAGTCAATTGAATGAACTCCTAAAATTTGATTAAAACTTGTTTTGCGGTCCTTTTTGTAGAGGTTTCGGACGAGCAGGTCTAAATGGGCCTTTCAATGGACCCGTTGGAATTTTAACTGAGTAAAAAGTACAGAAATTGAGGTTTTGCAATATAATTCTGTTGGAAATCTCCTAATCAATTACATGATCTCCTAAAATTTGATTAAAACTTGTTTTGCGACCCTTTTGTAGAGGTTTCGGACGAGCAAGTCTAAATGGGCCTTTCAATGGACCCGTTGGAATTTCAACTGAGTAAAAAGTACATAAATTGAGGTTTTGCATTATAATTGTGTTGAAAAGCTCCTACTCAATTGCATGATCTCCTAAATTTTGATTAAAACTTGTTTTAGGACCCTTTTTGTAGAGGTTTCAAACGAGCAGGAATAATAGGCCTTTCAATGGACCCGTTGGAATTTTAACTGAGTAAAAAGTACATAAATTGAGGTTTTGCAATATAATTGTGTTGAAAATCTCCTAATCAATTATTTGAAATCCTTAAATTTGATTAAAACTTGTTTTGCGGTCCTTTTTGTAAGGGTTTCGGACAAGCAGGTCTAAATGGGCCTTTCAATGGACCGGTTGGAATTTTAACTGAGTAAAAAGTACATAAATTAAGGTTTTTCAATATAATTGTGTTGAAAATCTCCTAATCAATTACATGATCTCCTAAAATTATATTAAAACTTGTTT
This sequence comes from Hibiscus tridactylites, assembly GCA_958450335.1. NCBI lineage: Eukaryota > Viridiplantae > Streptophyta > Magnoliopsida > Malvales > Malvaceae > Hibiscus > Hibiscus tridactylites. Next base: position 47,563,470 of record OY288285.1, read on the forward strand.
TGCGACCCTTTTTTGTCGAGGTTTCGGACGAGCAGGTCTAAATGGGCCTTTCAATGTACCCGTTGAAATTTCAACTGAGTAAAAAGTACAGAAATTGAGGTTTGAAATATAATTGTGTTGAAAAGATACTAATAAATTATTTGAACTCCTAAAATTTGATTAAAACATGTTTTCGACCCTTTTTGTCGAGGTTTCGGTCGAGCAGGTCTAAATAGGCCTTTCAATGGACCTGTTGGAATTTCAAATGTGTAAAAAGTACATAAATTGAGGTTTTGCAATATAATTGTGTTGAAAAGCTACTAATCAATTACATGATCTCCTAAAATTTGATTAAAACTTGTTTTGTGGCCCTTTTGTAGAGGTTTCGGACGAGGAGGTCTAAATGGGCCTTTCAATGGACCCGTTGGAATTTTAACTTTGTAAAAAGTACATAAATTGAGGTTTTGCAATATAATAGTGTTGAAAATCTATTAATCAATTATTTGAACTCTTAAAATTTGATTAAAATTTTGTTTTGCGGTCCTTTTTGTAGAGGTTTCGGATGAGCAGGTCTAAATGGGCCTTTCAATGGACACGTTGGAAATTTAACTGAGTAAAAAGTACATAAATTGAGGTTTTGCAATATAATTGTGTTGAAAAGCTCCTAATCAATTACATTAACTCCCAAAGTTTGATTAAAACTTGTTTTGCAGTCCTTTTTTAATGGTTTCAGATGAGCGGGTCAAAATTGGCCTTTCAATGAAAGCGTTGGAATTTTAACTTAGTAAAAAGTACAGAAATTGAGGTTTTGCGATATAATTGTGTTGAAAAGCTCCTAATCAATTATTTGAACTCCTAAAATTTGATTAAAACATGTTTTGCGGTCCTTTTTGTCAAGGTTTCGGATGAGCAGGTATAAATGGGCCTTTCAATGGACCAGTTAGAATTTTAACTGAGTAAAAAGTACATAAATTGAGGTTTTGCAATATAACTGTGTTGAAAAGCTCCTAGTCAATTGAATGAACTCCTAAAATTTGATTAAAACTTGTTTTGCGGTCTATTTTGTAGAGATTTCAGACGAGCAGGTCTAAATGGGCCTTTCAATGGACCCGTTGGAATTTCAACTGAGTAAAAAGTATAGAAATTGAGGTTTTACAATATAACTGTGTTCAAAAGCTTCTAGTCAATTATTTGAACTCCTAAAATTTTATTAACACCTGTTTTGCGACCCTTTTTTTCGAGGTATCGGACGAGCAGGTCTAAATGGGCCTTTCAATGGACCCGTTGGAATTTCAACTGAGTAAAAAGTACAGAAATTGAGGTTTTGCAATGTAGTTGTGTTTAAAAGCTACTAATCAATTACATGATCTCCTAAAATTTTATCAAAACATGTTTTGCGGCCCTTTTTGTAGAGGTTTCGGACGAGCGGGTCAAAATACGCCTTTCAATGGACCAATTGGAATTTTAACTGAGTAAAAAGTACATAAATTGAGTTTTTGCAATATAATTATGTTGAAAATCTCCTTATCAATTATTTGAACTCCTAAAATTTGATTAAAACTTGATATGCGGTCCTTTTTATAGAGATTTCGGACGAGCGGGTCTAAATGGGCCCTTCAATGGACCCGTTGGAATTTTAACTGAGTAAAAAGTACAAAAATTGAGGTTTTGCAATATAATTGTGTTGAAAAGCTACTACTCAATTATTTGAACTCCTAATATTTGAATAAAACATTTTTGCGGTCCTTTTTGCAGAGGTTTCGGACGAGCGGGTCTAAATGGGCCTTTTAATGGACCCGTTGGAATTTTAACTGAGTAAAAAGTACAGAAATTGAGGTTTCGCAATATAATTGTGTTGAAAAGCTCCTAATTAATTACATGAACTTCTAAAATTTGATTAAAACTTGTTTTGCGGTCCTTTTTGTCGAGGTTTCGGACGAGCGGGTCGAAATGGGCCTTTCAATGGACCCGTTGGAATTTTAACTAAGTAAAAAGTACAGAACTTGAGGTTTTGCAATATAATTGTGTTGAAAAGTTCCTAATCAGTTACATGAACTCCTAAAATTTGATTAAAACTTGTTTTGCAGTCCTTTTTGTAGAGGTTTCGGACGAGCGGGTCGAAATGGGCCTTTCAATGTACCCGTTGGAATCTTAACTGAGTAAAAAGTACATAAATTGAGGTTTTGCAATATAATTGTGTTCAAAAGCTCCTAATCAATTATTTGAACTCCTAATATTTGAATAAAACATTTTTGCGGTCCTTTTTGTAGAGGTTTCAGACGAGCAGGTCTAAATGGGCCTTTCAATGGACCCGTTGGAATTTTAACTGAGTAAAAAGTACAGAAATTGAGGTTTTGCAATATAATTGTGTTGAACAGCTACTAATCAATTATTTGAACTCCTAATATTTGATTAAAACATTTTTGCGGTCCTTTTTGTAGAGGTTTCGGACGAGCGGGTCGAAATGGGCCTTTCAATGGACCCGTTCGAATTTTAACTGAGTAAAAAGTACATAAATTGAGGTTTTGCAATATAATTATGTTGAAAAGCTCCTAATCAATTATCTGAACACCTAATATTTGATTAAAACATTTTTGCGGTCCTTTTTGTAGAGGTTTCGGACGAGAGGTCTAAATGGGCCTTTCAATGGACCCGTTAGAATTTTAACTGAGTAAAAAGTACAGAAATTGAGGTTTTACAATATAATTGTGTTGAAAAGCTCCTAATCAAATACATGAACTCCTAATATTTGATTAAAACATTGTTTTGCGGCCCTTTTTGTAGAGGTTTCGGACGAGCGGGTCAAAATACGCCTTTCAATGGACCAGTTGGAATTTTAACTGAGTAAAAAGTACATAAATTGAGTTTTCTCAATATAATTGTGTTGAAAATCTCCTAATCAATTATTTGAACTCCTAAAATTTGATTAAAACTTGTTTTGCGGTCCTTTTTATAGAGGTTTCGGACGAGCGGGTCTAAATGGGCCTTTCAATGGACCCGTTGGAATTTTAACTGAGTAAAAACTACAGAAATTGAGGTTTAGCAATATAATTGTGTTGAAAAGCTCCTAATCAATTATTTGAACTCCTAAAATTTTATAAAAACTTTTTTTGCGGTCCTTTTTGTCGAGGTTTCGGACGAGCGTGTCGAAATGGGCCTTTCAATGGACCTGTTGGAATTTTAACTGAGTAAAAAGTACAGAAATTGAGGTTTTGCAATATAATTGTGTTGAAAAGCTCCTAATCAATTACATGAACTCCTAAAATTTGATTAAAACTTGTTTTGCAGTCCTTTTTGTAGAGGTTTCGGACGAGCGGGTCGAAATGGGCCTTTCAATGGACGCGTTGGAATTTTAACTGAGTAAAAAGTACTGTAATTGAGGTTTTGCAATATAATTGTGTTGAAAGCTCCTAATCAATTTTTTGAACTCCTAATATTTGAATAAAACATTTTTGCGTTCCTTTTTGTAGAGGTTTCGGACGAGGAGGTCTAAATGGGCCTTTCAATGGACCCGTTAGAATTTTAACTGAGTAAAAAGCACAGAAAATGAGGTTTTGCAATATAATAGATTTGAAAAGCTCCTAATCAAATATTTGAACTCCTAATATTTGACTAAAACTTGTTTTGCAGTCCTTTTTGTAGAGGTTTCAGACGAGCATGTCTAAATGGGCCTTTCAATGGACCCATTGGAATTTTAACTGAGTAAGAAGTACAGAAATTCAGATTTTGCAATATAATTGTGTTGAAAAGCTCCTAATCAATTATTTGAACTCCTAATATTTGAATAAAACATTTTTGCGGTCCTTTTTGTAGAAGTTTCAGACGAGCAGGTCTGAATGGGCCTTTCAGTGGACCCGTTGGAATTTTAACTGAGTAAAAAGTACAGAAATTGAGGTTTTGCAATATAATTGTGTTGAAAAGCTCCTAATCAGTTACATGAACTCCTAAAATTTGATTAAAACTTGTTTTGCAGTCCTTTTTGTAGAGGTTTCGGACGAGAATGTCGAAATGGGCCTTTCAATGGACCCGTTGGAATTTTAAATGAGTAAAAACTACAGAATTTGAAGTTTTGCAATATAATTGTGTTGAAAAGCTCCTAATCAATTATTTGAACTCCTAATATTTGAATAAAACATTTTTGCAGTCCTTTTTGTAGAGGTTTCGGACGAGCATGTCTAAATGGGACTTTCAATGGACCCGTTGGAATTTTAACTGAGTAAAAAGTACAAAAATTGAGGTTTTGCAATATAATTGTGTTGAAAGGCTCCTAATCAATTATTTGAACTCCTAATATTTGAATAAAACATTTTTGCGGTCCTTTTTGTAGAGGTTTCGGACCATCAGGTCTAAATGGGCCTTTCAATGGACCCGTTGGAATTTTAACTGAGTAAAAAGTATAGAAATTGAGGTTTTGCAATATAATTGTGTTGAAAAGCTCCTAATCAATTACATGAACTCCTGAAATTTGATTAAAACTTGTTTTGCGGTCCTTTTTGTAGAGGTTTCGGACGAGCAGGTCTAAATGGGACTTTCAATGGACCCGTTGGAATTTTAACTGAGTAAAAAGTACAAAAATTGAGGTTTTGCAATATAATTGTGTTGAAAGGCTCCTAATCAATTATTTGAACTCCTAATATTTGAATAAAACATTTTTGCGGTCCTTTTTGTAGAGGTTTCGGACCATCAGGTCTAAATGGGCCTTTCAATGGACCCGTTGGAATTTTAACTGAGTAAAAAGTATAGAAATTGAGGTTTTGCAATATAATTGTGTTGAAAAGCTCCTAATCAATTACATGAACTCCTGAAATTTGATTAAAACTTGTTTTGCGGTCCTTTTTGTAGAGGTTTCGGAAGAGCGGGTCGAAATGGGCCTTTCAATGGACCCGTTGGAATTTTAACTGAGTAAAAAGTACAGAAATTGAGGTTTTGAAATATAATTGTGTTCAAAAGCTCCTAATCAATTATTTGAACTCCTAATATGTTAATAAAACATTTTTGCGGTCCTTTTTGTAGAGGTTTGGGACGAGCAGGTCCAAATGGGCCTTTCAATGGACCCGTTGGAATTTTAACTGAGTAAAAAGTACAGAAATTGAGGTTTTGCATTATAATTGTGTTGAAAAGCTCCTAATCAATTACATGAACTCCTAAAATTTGATTAAAACTTGTTTTGCAGTCCTCTTTGTAGAGGTTTCGGACGAGCGGGTCGAAATGGGCATTTCAATGGACCCGTTGGAATTTTTAATGAATAAAAAGTACATAAATTGAGGTTTTGCAATATAATTGTGTTGAAAAGCTCCTAATCAATTATTTGAACTCCTAATATTTGAATAAAACATTTTTGCGGTCCATTTTGTAGAGGTTTCGGACGAGCAGGTCTAACTGGGCCTTTCAATGGACCCGTTGGAATTTTAACTGAGTAAAAAGTAAAGAAATTTAGGTTTTGCAATATAATTGTGTTGAAAAGCTCCTAATCAATTATTTGAACTCCTAATATCCGAATAAAACATTATGTGGTCCTTTTGTAGAGGTTTCGGACGAGCAGGTCTAAATGGGCCTTTCAAAGGACCCGTTGAAATTTTAACTGAGTAAAAAGTACAGAAATCGAGGTTTTGCAATATAATTGTGTTGAAAAGCTCCTAATCAATTATTTGAACTCCTAATATTTGAATAAAACATTTTGCGGTCCTTTTTGTAGAGGTTTCGGACGAGCAGGTCTAAATGGGCCTTTCAATGGACAAGTTGGAATTTTAACTGAGTAAAAAGTACATAAATTGATTTGCAATATAATTGTGTTGAAAAGCTCCTAATCAATTACATGAGCTCCTAAAATTTGATTAAAACTTGTTTTGCAGTCCTTTTTGTAGAGGTTTCGGACGAGCGGGTCGAAATGGGCCTTTTAATGGACCCGTTGCAATTTTAACTGAGTAAAAAGTACAGAAATTGCGGTTTTGCAATATAATTGTGTTGAAAAGCTCCTAATCAATTATTTGAACTCCTAATATTTGATTAAAACTTGTTTTGCGGTCCTTTTGTAGAGGTTTCGGACGAGCAGGTCGAAATGGGCCTTTCAATGGACGCGTTGGAATTTTAATTGTGTAAAAAGTACAGTAATTGAGGTTTTGCAATATAATTGTGTTGAAAAGCTCCCAATCAATTTTTTGAACTCTTAATATTTGAATAAAACATTTTTGCGTTCCTTTTTGTAGAGGTTTCGGACGAGGAGGTCTAAATGGGCCTTTCAATGGACCCATTAGAATTTTAACTGAGTAAAAAGCACCGAAATTGAGGTTTTGCAATATAATAGATTTGAAAAGCTCCTAATCAATTATTTGAACTCCTAATATTTGACTAAAACTTGTTTTGCAGTCCTTTTTGTAGAGGTTTCAGACGAGAATGTCTAAATGGGCCTTTCAATGAACCCATTGGAATTTTAACTGAGTAAAAAGTACAGAAATTCAGATTTTGCAATATAATTGTGTTGAAAAGCTCCTAATCAATTATTTGAACTCCTAATATTTGAATAAAACATTTTTGTGGTCCTTTTTGTAGAGGTTTCGGACGAGCAGGTCTAAATGGGCCTTTCAAAGGACCCGTTGGAATTTTAACTGAGTAAAAAGTACAGAAATCGAGGTTTTGCAATATAATTGTGTTGAAAAGCTCCTAATCAATTATTTGAACTCCTAATATTTGAATAAAACATTTTGCGGTCCTTTTTGTAGAGGTTTCGGACGAGCAGGTCTAAATGGGCCTTTCAATGGACCCGTTGAAATTTTAACTGAGTAAAAAGTACATAAATTGATTTGCAATATAATTGTGTTGAAAAGCTCCTAATCAATTACATGAACTCCTAAAATTTGATTAAAACTTGTTTTGCAGTCCTTTTTGTAGAGGTTTCGGACGAGCGGGTCTAAATGGGCCTTTCAATGGACCCGTTGGAATTTTAACTGAGTAAAAAGTAAAGAAATTTAGGTTTTGCAATATAAATGTGTTGAAAAGCTCCTAATCAATTATTTGAACTCCTAATATTTGAATAAAACATTTTTGTGGTCCTTTTTGTAGAGGTTTCGGACGAGCAGGTCTAAATGGGCCTTTCAAAGGACCCGTTGGAATTTTAACTGAGTAAAAAGTACAGAAATCGAGGTTTTGCAATATAATTGTGTTGAAAAGCTCCTAATCAATTATTTGAACTCCTAATATTTGAATAAAACATTTTGCGGTCCTTTTTGTAGAGGTTTCGGACGGGCAGGTCTAAATGGGCCTTTCAATGGACCCGTTGGAATTTTAACTGAGTAAAAAGTACATAAATTGATTTGCAATATAATTGTGTTGAAAAGCTCCTAATCAATTACATGAACTCCTAAAATTTGATTAAAACTTGTTTTGCAGTCCTTTTTGTAGAGGTTTCGGACGAGCGGGTCGAAATGGGCCTTTCAATGGACCCGTTGGAATTTTAACTGAGTAAAAAGTACAGAAATTGCGGTTTTGCAATATAATTGTGTTGAAAAGCTCCTAATCAATTATTTGAACTCCTAATATTTGATTAAAACTTGTTTTGCGGTACTTTTTGTAGAGGTTTCGTATGAGCAGGTCGAAATGGGCCTTTCAATGGACGCGTTGGAATTTTAACTGTGTAAAAAGTAGAGTAATTGAGGTTTTGCAATATAATTGTGTTGAAAAGCTCCTAATCAATTATTTGAACTCCTAATATTTGAATAAAACATTTTTGCGGTCCTTTTTGTAGAGGTTTCAGACGAGGAGGTCTAAATGGTCCTTTCAATGGACCCGTTGGAATTTTAACTAAGTAAAAAGTACAAAAATTGAGGTTTTGCAATATAATTGTGTTGAAAAGCTCCTAATCAATTATTTGAACTCCTAATATTTGAATAAAACATTTTTGCGGTCCTTTTTGTAGAGGTTTCGGGCAAGCAGGTCTAAATGGGCCTTTCAATGGACCCGTTGGAATTTTAACTGAGTAAAAAGTACATAAATTGATTTGCAATATAATTGTGTTGAAAAGAACCTAACCAATTACATGAAATCCTAAAATTTGATTAAAACTTATTTTGCATTCCATTATGTAGAGGTTTCGGACGAGCGGGTCGAAATGGGCCTTTCAATGGACGCGTTGGAATTTTAACTAAGTAAAAAGTACAGTAATTGAGGTTTTGCAATATAATTGTGTTGAAAAGCTCCTATCAATTATTTGAACTCCTAATATTTGAATAAAACATTTTTGCGTTCCTTTTTGTAGAGGTTTCGGACGAGGAGGTCTAAATGGGCCTTTCAATGGACCTGTTAGAATTTTTACTGAGTAAAAAGCACAGAAATTGAGGTTTTGCAATATAATAGATTTGAAAAGCTCCTAATCAATTCTTTGAACTCCTAATATTTGACTAAAACTTCTTTTGCAGTCCTTTTTGTAGAGGTTTCAGACGAGCATGTATAAATGGGCCTTTCAATGGACCCATTGGAATTTTAACTGAGTAAAAAGTACAGAAATTGAGGTTTTGCAATATAATTGTGGTGAAAAGCTCCTAATCAATTATTTGAACTCCTAATATTTGTATAAAACATTTTGCAGTCCTTTTTGTAGAGGTTTCAGACGAGCAGGTCTAAATGGGCCCTTCAGTGGACCCGTTGGAATTTTAACCGAGTAAAAAGTACAGAAATTGAGGTTTTGCAATATAAATGTGTTGAAAAGCTCCTAATCAGTTACATGAACTCCTAAAATTTGATTAAAACTTGTTTTGCAGTCCTTTTTGTAGAGGTTTCGGACGAGCGGGTCGAAATGGGCCTTCAATAGACCCGTTGGATTTTTAACTGAGTAAAAACTACAGAAATTGCGGTTTTGCAATATAATTGTGTTGAAAAGCTCCTAATCAATTATTTGAACTCCTAATATTTGATTAAAACTTGTTTTCCGGTCCTTTTTGTAGAGGTTTCAGACGAGCGGGTCGAAATGGGCCTTTCAAAGGACCCGTTGGAATTTTAACTAAGTAAAAAGTACAGAAATTGAGTTTTTGCAATATAATTGTGTTCAAAAGCTCCTAATCAATTATTTGAACTCCTAATATTTGAATAAAAAATTTTGCGGTCCTTTTTGTAGAGGTTTCGGAGGAGCAGGTCTAAATGGGCCTTTCAATATGGACCCGTTGGAATTTTAACTGAGTAAAAAGTACAAAAATTGAAGTTTTGCAATATAATTGTGTTGAAAAGCTCCTAATTAATTACATGAACTCCTAAAATTTGATTAAAACTTGTTTTGTAGTCCTTTTTGTAGAGGTTTCGGACGAGCGGGTCGAAATGGTCCTTTCAATGGACCCGTTGGAATTTTAACTGAGTAAAAAGTACAGAACTTGAGGTTTTGCAATATAATTGTGTTGAAAAGCTCCTAATCAATTACATGAACTCCTAAAAGTTGATTAAAACTTGTTCTGCAGTCATTTTTGTAGAGGTTTCAGACGAGCGGGTCAAAATGGGCCTTTCAATGGACCCGTTGGAATTTTAACTGAGTAAAAAGTACAGAAATTTTAGTTTTGCAATATAATTGTGTTGAAAAGCTCCTAATCAATTATTTGAACTCCTAATATTTGATTAAAACTTGTTTTGCGGTCCTTTTTGTAGAGGTTTCAGACGAGCAGGTCTAAATGGGCCTTTCAATGGACCCGTTGGAATTTTAACTAAGTAAAAAGTACAGAACTTGAGGTTTTGCAATATAATTGTCTTGAAAAGCTCCTAATCAATTACATGAACTCCTAAAATTTGATTAAAACTTGTTTTGCAGTCCTTTTTGTAGAGGTTTCAGACGAGCGGGTCGAAATGGGCCTTTCAATGGACCCGTTGGAATTTTAACTGAGTAAAAAGTACAGAAATTGAGGTTTTGCAATATAATTGTGTTCAAAAGCTCCTAATCAATTATTTGAACTCCTAATATTTGAATAAAACATTTTTGCGGTCCATTTTGTAGAGGTTTCGGACGAGCAGGTCTAAATGGGCCTTTCAATGGACCCGTTGGAATTTTATCTGAGTAAAAAGTAAAGAAATTTAGGTTTTGCAATATAATTGTGTTGAAAAGCTCCTAATCAATTATTTGAACTCCTAATATTTGAATAAAACATTTTTGTGGTCCTTTTTGTAGAGGTTTCGGACGAGCAGGTCTAAATGGGCCTTTCAATGGACCCGTTGGAATTTTAACTAAGTAAAAAGTACAGAAATCGAGGTTTTGCAATATAAATGTGTTGAAAAGCTCCTAATCAGTTACATGAACTCCTAAAATTTGATTAAAACTTGTTTTGCAGTCCTTTTTGTAGAGGTTTCGGACGAGCGGGTCGAAATGGGCCTTCAATAGACCCGTTGGATTTTTAACTGAGTAAAAAGTACAGAAATTGCGGTTTTGCAATATAATTGTGTTGAAAAGCTCCTAATCAATTATTTGAACTCCTAATATTTGATTAAAACTTGTTTTCCGGTCCTTTTTGTAGAGGTTTCAGACGAGCGGGTCGAAATGGGCCTTTCAAAGGACCCGTTGGAATTTTAACTAAGTAAAAAGTACAGAAATTGAGTTTTTGCAATATAATTGTGTTCAAAAGCTCCTAATCAATTATTTGAACTCCTAATATTTGAATAAAAAATTTTGCGGTCCTTTTTGTAGAGGTTTCGGAGGAGCAGGTCTAAATGGGCCTTTCAATATGGACCCGTTGGAATTTTAACTGAGTAAAAAGTACAAAAATTGAAATTTTGCAATATAATTGTGTTGAAAAGCTCCTAATTAATTACATGAACTCCTAAAATTTGATTAAAACTTGTTTTGCAGTCCTTTTTGTAGAGGTTTCGGACGAGCGGGTCGAAATGGTCCTTTCAATGGACCCGTTGGAATTTTAACTGAGTAAAAAGTACAGAACTTGAGGTTTTGCAATATAATTGTGTTGAAAAGCTCCTAATCAATTACATGAACTCCTAAAAGTTGATTAAAACTTGTTCTGCAGTCATTTTTGTAGAGGTTTCAGACGAGCGGGTCAAAATGGGCCTTTCAATGGACCCGTTGGAATTTTAACTGAGTAAAAAGTACAGAAATTGTGGTTTTGCAATATAATTGTGTTGAAAAGCTCCTAATCAATTATTTGAACTCCTAATATTTGATTAAAACTTGTTTTGCGGTCCTTTTTGTAGAGGTTTCAGACGAGCAGGTCTAAATGGGCCTTTCAATGGACCCGTTGGAATTTTAACTAAGTAAAAAGTACAGAACTTGAGGTTTTGCAATATAATTGTCTTGAAAAGCTCCTAATCAATTACATGAACTCCTAAAATTTGATTAAAACTTGTTTTGCAGTCCTTTTTGTAGAGGTTTCAGACGAGCGGGTCGAAATGGGCCTTTCAATGGACCCGTTGGAATTTTAACTGAGTAAAAAGTACAGAAATTGAGGTTTTGCAATATAATTGTGTTCAAAAGCTCCTAATCAATTATTTGAACTCCTAATATTTGAATAAAACATTTTTGCGGTCCATTTTGTAGAGGTTTCGGACGAGCAGGTCTAAATGGGCCTTTCAATGGACCCGTTGGAATTTTATCTGAGTAAAAAGTAAAGAAATTTAGGTTTTGCAATATAATTGTGTTGAAAAGCTCCTAATCAATTATTTGAACTCCTAATATTTGAATAAAACATTTTTGTGGTCCTTTTTGTAGAGGTTTCGGACGAGCAGGTCTAAATGGGCCTTTCAATGGACCCGTTGGAATTTTAACTAAGTAAAAAGTACAGAAATCGAGGTTTTGCAATATAATTGTGTTGAAAAGCTCCTAATCAATTATTTGAAGTCCTAATATTTGAATAAAACATTTTACGGTCCTTTTTGTAGAGGTTTCGGACGAGCAGATCTAAATGGGCCTTTCAATGGACCCGTTGGAATTTTAACTGAGTAAAAAGTACATAAATTGATTTGCAATATAATTGTGTTGAAAAGCTCCTAATCAATTACATGAACTCCTAAAATTTGATTAAAACTTATTTTGCAGTCCTTTTTGTAGAGGTTTCGGACGAGCGGGTCGAAATGGGCCTTTCAATGGACGCGTTGGAATTTTAACTGAGTAAAAAGTACAGAAATCGAGGTTTTGCAATATAATTGTGTTGAAAAGCTCCTAATCAATTATTTGAAGTCCTAATATTTGAATAAAACATTTTACGGTCCTTTTTGTAGAGGTTTCGGACGAGCAGATCTAAATGGGCCTTTCAATGGACCCGTTGGAATTTTAACTGAGTAAAAAGTACATAAATTGATTTGCAATATAATTGTGTTGAAAAGCTCCTAATCAATTACATGAACTCCTAAAATTTGATTAAAACTTATTTTGCAGTCCTTTTTGTAGAGGTTTCGGACGAGCAGGTCGAAATGGGCCTTTCAATGGACGCGTTGGAATTTTAACTGAGTAAAAAGTACAGAAATTGAGGTTTTGCAATATAATAGATTTGAAAAGCTCCTAATCAATTCTTTGAACTCCTAATATTTGACTAAAACTTGTTTTGCAGTCCTTTTGTAGAGGTTTCAGACGAGCATGTCTAAATGGGCCTTTCAATGGACCCATTGGAATTTTAACTGAGTAAAAAGTACAGAAATTAAGGTTTTGCAATATAATTCTGTTGAAAAGCTCCTAATCAATTATTTGAACTCCTAATATTTGTATAATACATTTTTGCGGTCCTTTTTGTAGAGGTTTCAGACGAGCAGGTCTAAATGGGCCCTTCAGTGGACCCGTTGGAATTTTAATCGAGTAAAAAGTACAGAAATTTAGGTTTTGCAATATAATTGTGTTGAAAAGCTCCTAATCAGTTACATGAACTCCTAAAATTTGATTAAAAATTGTTTTGCAGTCCTTTTTGTAGAGATTTCGGACGAGCGGGTCGAAATGGGCCTTCAATGGACCCGTTGGATTTTTAACTGAGTAAAAAGTACAGAAATTGCGGTTTTGCAATATAATTGTGTTGAAAAGCTCCTAATCAATTATTTGAACTCCTAATATTTGATTAAAACTTGTTTTGCGGTCCTTTTTGTAGAGGTTTCGGACGAGCGGGTCGAAATGGGCCTTTCAAAGTACCCGTTGGAATTTTAACTAAGTAAAAACTACATAAATTGAGTTTTTGCAATATAATTGTGTTCAAAAGCTCCTAATCAATTATTTGAACTCCTAATATTTGAATAAAAATTTTTGCGGTCCTTTTTGTAGAGGTTTCGGAGGAGCAGGTCTAAATGGGCCTTTCAATATGGACCCGTTGGAATTTTAACTGAGTAAAAAGTACAAAAATTGAAGTTTTGCAATATAATTGTGTTTAAAAGCTCCTAATCAATTACATGAACTCCTAAAATTTGATTAAAACTTGTTTTGCAATCCTTTTTGTAGAGGTTTCGGACGAGCGGGTCGAAATGGGCCTTTCAATGGACCCGTTGGTATTTTAACTGAGTAAAAAGTACAGTACTTGAGGTTTTGCAATATAATTATGTTGAAAAGCTACTAATCAATTACATGAACTCCTAAAAGTTGATTAAAACTTGTTCTGCAGTCATTTTTGTAGAGGTTTCAGACGAGCGGGTCGAAATGGGCCTTTCAATGGACCCGTTGGAATTTTAACTGAGTAAAAAGTACAGAAATTGTGGTTTTGCAATATAATTGTGTTGAAAAGCTCCTAATCAATTATTTGAACTCCTAATATTTGATTAAAACTTGTTTTCGGTCCTTTTTGTAGAGGTTTCAGACGAGCAGGTCTAAATGGGCCTTTCAATGGACTCGTTGGAATTTTAACTAAGTAAAAAGTACAGAAATTGTGGTTTTGCAATATAATTGTGTTGAAAAGCTCCTAATCAATTATTTGAACTCCTAATATTTGATTAAAACTTGTTTTGCGGTCCGTTTTGTAGAGGTTTCGGACGAGCAGGTCTAAATGGGCCTTTCAATGGACCCGTTGGAATTTAACTGAGTAAAAAGTACAGAACTTGAGGTTTTGCAATATAATTGTGTTGAAAAGCTCCTAATCAATTACATGAACTCCTAAAATTTGATTAAAACTTGTTATGCAGTCCTTTTTGTAGAGGTTTCGGACGAGCATGTCTAAATGGGCCTTTCAATGGACCCGTTGGAATTTTAACTGAGTAAAAAGTACAGAAATTGAGGTTTTGAAATATAATTTATTTGAAAAGCTCATAATCAATTATTTGAACTCCTAATATTTGACTAAAACTTGTTTTGCGGTCCTTTTTGTAGAGGTTTCGGACGAGCAGGTCTAAATGGGCCTTTCAATGGACCCGTTGGAATTTTAACTGAGTAAAAAGTATAGAAATTGAGGTTTTGCAATATAATTGGTTTGAAAAGCTCCTAATAAATTATTTGAACTCCTAATATTTGACTAAAACTTGTTTTGCGGTCCTTTTGTAGAGGTTTCGGACGAGCAAGTCTAAATGGGCCTTTCAATGGACCCGTTGGAATTTTAACTGAGTAAAAAGTACATAAATTGAGGTTTTGCAATATAATTGTGTTGAAAAGCTCCTAATCAATTATTTGAACTCCTAATATTTGAATAAAACATTTTTGCGGTCCTTTTTGTAGAGGTTTCGGACGAGCATGTCTAAATGGGCCTTTCAATGGACCCGTTGGAATTTTAACTAAGTAAAAAGTACAGAAATTTAGGTTTTGCAATATAATTGTGTTGAAAAGCTCCTAATCAATTACATGAACTCCTAAAATTTTATTTAAACTTGTCTTGCAGTCCTTTTTGTAGAGGTTTCGGACGAGCAGGTCGATATGGGCCTTTCAATGACCTGTTGGAATTTTAACTGAGTAAAAAGTACAAAAATTGCGGTTTTGCAATATAATTGTGTTGAAAAGCTCCTAATCAATTATTTGAACACCTAATATTTGATTAAAACATGTTTTGCGGTCCTTTTTGTAGAGGTTTCGGACGAGCAGGTCTAAATGGGCCTTTCAATGGACCCGTTGGAATTTTTTTTTTTTGAAGAAAAAGGGCCTCATTAAAAACCCCTCTAACCACCTTGTGCCGAAACACAAATGAACCTAAGGGGAAAAGAGTGCCCTGAGTGTTGTTATAATTATAACAAGAAAAAGGCTGAGAGTCAGCCAGTACATCAACGTTAATACAGTCAGGAACAACTGAGTCAAAATACACAGAAGAAGTACAACGTAAAGCCCAAGCGGCTAAATTATGAGCCAAAAAATTTGGCCGATCTAGATACAAAAGATAGGGAGATCAAAGGAAAAGACCTAAGCAAGGCCTTCGTATCTGCAATCTGCGGTCCCAGCAGTGAGTTGTCGTCAGTAGTGCGCGAGAGCTTGTTGATCACCGTAGCCGAGTCGGATTCAATGAGCACCTCGCCCCATCCTCTATCTCGGGTCAACATTATTCCCGCAACGATGGCATGTAGCTCGACCATTGTGGAATCATGACACCCTGCCTCATGGACAGCACATCCTCCAACAATCGAGCCATGTGCGTCCCTAGCAATGACTCCGATAGCTTCAGCACCGGATCTTAGATGGAAGGCTCCGTCGACATTTATCTGTATACATCCCAGGCTTGGCGTCGTCCATCGCGGGGGGGGGGGGGGGGGGGCTGCTGCTGGTATGGCTGCTGACACGGCGGGGAGAGCGTTAGCGGCGGCGTATTTCTGTAGAAGACCTGTAGCATTCATGGCCGTAAGCCAGGTTGGCTGAAGTCTTTGGGAGTGAACCAGTCATTACGACGGTTCCAGATATTCCAAATCGTTGTGAGGAGCAGAGCAAATCCTGAAGTGTCCAAACAGTAAGTTCCTTCCGACAACCATGCCGCCATTGTGTCGGTGTGACTGGTATAGACGCTCGACGGAAGCTCCACTAGGCGAAGAACATCCTGAGCATTTGGGCAATCACGAAGGGCATGCATAGCGGATTCCAGCACTGCTGGGCAAAAAGGACAATGTCCATCCGTATGATGTATTGCTCGGAGCTTGTCCCTAGTGGGTAAAGCATCACGGCCCGCTCGCCAGCTGAAGGAGCGAATTTTTGGTAAAGTCGGAGATTTAGATATTACTTTCCAGAGACGTGTAGGTCGCGTCATCGGTCTCGTAGGTTTATGGAGAAAAAAGTATCCTGACCTGACGGTATAGCATCTAGAGTCATGTTGTCCCCAAACAAGTTTATCCGGCCTATTCCGATAAATCGGAACCCGAAGGATACCGTCGACATCATCCTTGTCGAAGTCCTTCTGAAGTTTGAACTCATCCCATGACGCGTAGTCACGTGACATATAGTCCCGACAACGCAACGGGAGCTCTTCATTGTCCATATATTGTCCAAAGAGCGTAAGTGGTTTATCCCCGCCCCAGTTATCGCTGAGCAGACGTATCGAACTCTTGACTCCTGGCCGCCAAAAATAACCCGGCCCAAGGGAGTGAATTGCCTAGTGTATAACTTTCCATGCAAATGAAGCCCGTTTGTTCGCTGATGCATTCAGAAGGTCACCTGATGAGTAGTATTTAGTGCGAAGGACTCGTGCCAAGAGAGAGTCCGGGTGTGATAGCAGATGCCAAATTTGCTTCCCCAAAAGGGAAATATTAAAGGTGCGCAGGTCGCGGAAACCCAGGCCTCCCACATTCTTAGGTGTGCAGAGAGACTCCCACGATAAAAGTGGCCAGCCTCGCTTATTACTTCGCCCTGACCACCAGTAACGCCGTATGGACATAGTAATGCCATCAATTATGTTTTGGGGCAAAAGGTAGCAGGACATCACATATTGTGGCATTGCTTGGGCAACCAACTTAATGAGAATTTCTCTTCCACTATATGAAAGGAAGTTGTTATCCCATTTGCTCATCCGGGATTGGACTTTATCCCTCACAAAGCCTAAGGAGGCGATCCTGTTCCTTTTAATTAAAAGAGGGACCCCTAAATATATGCCTGGATCATCTACTAAGCGTACACCCAGTGTTGAACGCATAGCATGGAGAAAGTCAGAGGAACACCTGTGACTGCAGTAGGCGGTGGACTTATCAAAATTTACCGTTTGACCGGAGGATGAGGCATACTGGGAGAGGACGTATCGTAATCTATCCACCTCCGCTGGATCATTGCGTAGGAACACCATACTATCATCTGCAAAGAGCAGATGGGTAACCCTGGGCCCACGGCGGCTAGCGCCAAGTCCCGAAAGGCGCCATTCCTTTTGCTCCGTTTCCAAAGCCGCTGAGAGCCCTTGGGAACAAATGAGGAATAGGAAAGGTGACAGAGGATCTCCTTGACGGATACCCCTGGTAGGGAAGAATTCCTCTGATAGCGTGCCATTAACTCTTACCGAAAAGGAGACCGAGGAGACACATCGTAGGATAAGGTTGACCCAGTCCCTAGCAAACCCCATACGGAGCATGACATCCCTTAGAAAGGACCATTCGACCCTATCAAAGGCCTTTTCCATATCGAGCTTGACAGCGGCCCCTTGGGAGGACATTGTGCCACTAGAGTGAAGGGAGTGTACCAACTCATGTGCAATTAGAATGTTATCAGTGATATTGCGACCGCTGATGAACGCAGCCTGAGAATCACTGATACAGGAAGATAGTGACAGTTTAAGGAGATTAACAAGAACCTTTGAAACCGTCTTGTATATGACAGTACACAAACTGATTGGTCGAAAGTGCTTCATAGTGGTGGGGTCAGATATCTTGGGTATAAGCACAATGACCGATCGGTTAACTGATGCCATATCAGCTTTCCCATGTAGGAGATCCATGCAAAGAGATAGGAAATTAGGACCAATCATATCCCAGTGATGTCTGTAGAAACTACTAGGGAAACCATCAATCCCTGGCGCTTTGTTAGGATTGATATCCAAAAAAGCGGCGCGGATTTCATCTACAGTGAAGGGGCGTAGAAGAGTAGCGTTCATTTACCCGTTGGAATTTTAACGGAGTAAAAAGTACAGAAATTGAGCTTTTGCAGTATAATTGTGTTGAAAAGCTCCTAATCAAATACATGAACTCCTAAAATTTGATTAAAACTTGTTTTGCGGTCCTTTTTGTAGAGGTTTCGGACGAGCTGGTCGAAATGGGCCTTTCAATGGACCCGTTGGAATTTTAACTGAGTAAAAAGTACAGAAATTGAGGTTTTGCAATATAATTATGTTCAAAAGCTCCTAATCAATTATTTGAACTCCTAATATTTGAATAAAACATTTTTGCGGTCCTTTTTGTAGAGGTTTCGGACGAGCAGGTCTAAATGGGCCTTTCAATATGGACCCGTTGGAATTTTAACTGAGTAAAATGTACAGAAATTGAAGTTTTGCAATATAATTGTGTTGAAAAGCTCCTAATCAATTATTTGAACTCCTAATATTTGATTAAAACTTGTTTTGCGGTCCTTTTTGTAGAGGTTTCGGACAAGCAGGTCTAAATGGGCCTTTCAATGGACCCGTTGGAATTTTAACTGAGTAAAAAGTACAGAAATTGAGGTTTTGCAATATAATTGTGTTGAAAAGCTCCTAATCAATTACATGAACTCCTAAAATTTGATTAAAACTTGTTTTGTAGTCCTTTTGTAGAAGTTTTCGACGAGCGGGTCGAAATGGGCCTTTCAATGTACCCGTTGGAATTTTAACTGAGTAAAAAGTACAGAAATTGATGTTTTGCAATATAATTGTGTTTAAAAGCTCCTAATAAATTATTTCAACTCCTAATATTTGAATAAAACATTTTTGCGGTCCTTTTTGCAGAGGTTTTGGACGAGCAGGTCTAAATGGGCCTTTCAATGGACCCGTTGGAATTTTAACTGAGTAAAAAGTACAGAAATTGAGGTTTTGCAATATAATTGTGTTGAAAAGCTCCTAATCAATTACATGAACTCCTAAAATTAAATTAAAACTTGTTTTGCGGTCTTTTTTGTAGAGGTTTCGGACGAGCGGGTCGAAATGTGCCTTTCAATGGACCCGTTGGAATTTTAACTAAGCAAAAAGTACAGAAATTGAGGTTTTGCAATATAATTGTGTTCAAAAGCTCCTAATCAATTATTTGAACTCCTAATATTTGAATAAAACATTTTTGCGGTCCTTTTTGTAGAGGTTTCGGACGAGCAAGTCTAAATGGGCCTTTCAATGGACCCGTTGGAATTTTAACTGAGTAAAAAGTACATAAATTGAGGTTTTGCAATATAATTGTGTTGAAAAGCTCCTAATCAATTACATGAACTCCTAAATTTTGATTAAAACTTGTTTTGCAGTCCTTTTTGTAGAGGTTTCGGATGAGCGGGTCGAAATGGGCCATTCAATGGACCCGTTGGAATTTTAAATGAGTAAAAAGTTCAAAAATTGAGGTTTTGCAATATAATTGTGTTGAAAAGCTCCTAATCTGTAACGCCCCGGTTTTGGGCTCAGAAGTTTTGGGTGTTGACCGGTTCGGTCAAAGTGCTGATCGAATATATAAGAGTGAATTTAGGAAAGCCTAGTTCGGGTTGCATTAAAAATATGGAAAAATGCTCTAAAATCATCTTTTAATATATATAAGTGAACTGTGAAATCAATTTTGGAAAATGAGGTTCGGAAGGTTGACATTTTGGCTAGTGACCAAAATGTAATTTTTGAAAGTTGCGGGACAGTTTTATAAAGGATTGAAACTTTGAATCTTTAAGGAGCTATTATTCCAAAAAGGATTTCTCCAGATTTTTTCTAAGATATTTTAAGGCTTTATTCTGATTTTTAAAGATTAAGAAAGGGAGGGAAATCATTTTAACCAATTTCCTAACTAATTTTCCATTTTCTCTCAATTTCTCTTTTCTCTCATTTTCTCTCAACCCAAACAAAATTCTCCAGATTTCTTTATCTGATTTTGACATCTAAATCTCTCATTTCAACTCTCATTTGATTCCTAATCATCTCATCAACAAAACCTCTCAATTTGCAAGTTGTTTCATCAAGCTTTTTGGCTCTAAAATGGAGAAATTCAAGTTTGGAGGTAAGAACGTCCTTCTCCTCTAAACTATCAGTTCTTTACTGAAATTCCTAAGTTCTCAATCCTTGATTTGTGTTTTATTAATGGCTTTTCAAATGAGATCTTGATTTTTGGCTAAAATGCAAGATTTGGTGATTTTGGTGAAATTTTCGTGTGATCTGTTTGGGCAGTGTTTTGGAGTGTCAAAATGATGTTAAATGAATGCTAAATTGATTAGAAGTTGAGGTTTAATCAATGCAATCCCGGATAGGTTGAATTTCCTAAGTTTGGCTTGAGTTTTTGGTTGTTTTTGGAGTGTTTTTGGTGATCTGTTATACCTGGAGGTATAAGGACGTGTTTGTGATCATTTTGCATGTTAATTGATGTATAAAAATGGTTAGAGGTGATGGATCTTGGCTGGGTTAAGTTTTGGAGATGTTTGGAGGTGATTTCGGTTGTGTTTGGTAGCCAAATTGTTAGATTTGTGATGAGCAGCGAGTTGTGTTGTTGCTGCTGGTGTTTTAATGCGTAAGGATGCATTAATGTTCTGTTTTTGTGTGCTTGAAACAGGGGAGTTTGATCTGTGAGCTTTGAAGGTGTTTGTGGAAGGTTTCGGAAGCTTGGAGGGCTTGTTGGCTAGTCTTGTTTGGTTATCGGTGAGTGAAGTTGGGATTTCAGCTTTTGAAACAAGGTTTGAAGGTTTTTGGGAGCTTAGTGTAAGTCTAAACAACTTGCTAAGCTCAAGAGTAAGTAAAAGGGATTTTTGCTTTTGAATTGTGTTGTGATTTGGTTTTTAAAAGCAAATGTGTTGAAGATTGAAATGCATGTGTTTTGCATGGTTTAATTCTGTTTTATAAGCATGTTTTGGCATGGTTTAATGCTGGTTTTGAAAGCCACTTGAGAAGGATGCTCAAGGTAAGGGATCCTTGGTTTTGTATATGATAATTGTGGTTTTGATGCATAGTGTTGCATGTTGATCAATGGCTTTGAATGATGCTTTAAAACAGTGAATTGATAATGTTAAATGTTACCTTTTGGCATATTGGTTATGCATGTGAATCATTGGATTAATGATGTAATGGTTTTGCATATTGGTTATGCATGTGAATCATTGGGCTAATGTTGTGATGGTTTTGCATTATGATTATGCATGTGGAACATTGGATTAATATGGTAAGATGGTTATATTGGCAAGTGATGTAAGTGGTTCTTGGTTCGTTGTTCGGATATAGTTAGCCGGCTATAGGATTGGGTGCACCGTGAATAAAGTCGCCTTGGAGGTGGAGTGGTCAAGAGTGGACCGGATAAGCTCCCTTCAAGTTTCCTAATGAGATGAGGTCATAGTGGAGGTTGTTGCCCACGGGAGGACCTTGGTTATTTGAGGTCATAATGGAGGTGTTGCCCATTCGAGGACCTTGGTTGAGCAAAGGTTATATGGTGGTTCAAAGTCCATATGTGAGAACCTTGTGCTTGTTGAGATCACAATGGCAGTGGTTAAGTCCATGTGTGGATCTTGTGTGTGATGTCCCGGATCTCGTTAGATGATGTTCTACAACTACCAATCGGTTATGCAAAGGTTGTATGGAGGTTAAAAGTCCATGCGGAAGAATCTTGTGCAAGCTAAGGTTGTATGGTGTTTAAAAGTCCATACATGGGAACCTTAGGATGTTGAGGTCAAATGGAGGTTGTTGCCCATTTGGGAGACCTTGGATTGGGTAGGGTGTAGGGAGCGTAGGGACAACGCTCGGAATCCGCGTATCCGATCGGGTTGTTGAGTTGGAAAGTGAATGTGGTTGATCTCTTGGAAGCCAATGTAATGTTCATGATCATGTGAAGCATGGGATGCTTGAATTGATGCATGGTTGCATGTGAAGCATGAGATGCTTGAAATGATGCATGTTTGCATGAGAAGCATGGGATGCTTGAAAAGATGCATTGTTGTATGAAAAGTGTATGATGCTAGTGAATGCATGTTTATTTGTTAAGTTGAACAAGTGTTGGTTATTATTTGGTAAATGATGCATGTAAGCATGAAATATCTATGTTGCATGGGAGTCTTGTGAGACTTGTTTTTAAAGGCGTGTGAGGATGATGTTATGGTTTATGTTGCCTTGGTTAAATGCATGTGTTGGAATATTTGATGCTATGGTTTTAAAAAGGTTTCTTGCTTGATAGGGTTTTCAAGTTTAAGGAAGGTATGTTGTGAAATGGGAGTGTTTCCATGGTTTTGTTTAAGCTTGGCATATGGTGTTTATGCATGATTTGAGCTTGATGTTGAAAAGGGTTTTCAAACATGGCTTTGGTAATCAAATCGGGTTTGGTTTAAAGTGTTTTAATGACCCGCTGCATTGATGGTGTTTTGGTTTTCGAGCAATCCTCACTAAGCATTATGTGCTTACGCTCCTTTTTGTCCATCAATGCAGATTCTTGAAGTTTGGACAGCAAGGAGCAAGGGATTCAAGGTGGACTCCAATGGAGATGTATGTCTCGGTGAATAGTTATAGTTAATAAGGGCAATGGGGTAGAATCTCTCGGGTTTATGTGAATGTGATCGTATATGTTTGATCAAGAATGTTAAATGCTGTTGTTAATGATGTTGAAACATGAATTGGCTTAGATGAGTTTGTTTTGGAAGGTTTGTGCCCAAATAGTTGCTTGATTAGGAAGCATGCCTATAGATTTGGGGTTTTTCATAT
Source organism: Hibiscus tridactylites (assembly GCA_958450335.1). Classification (NCBI taxonomy): domain Eukaryota; kingdom Viridiplantae; phylum Streptophyta; class Magnoliopsida; order Malvales; family Malvaceae; genus Hibiscus; species Hibiscus tridactylites. The sequence goes on from OY288285.1 coordinate 47,586,095, forward strand.
ATGATGTGTTTCTATTGAATTGGTGATGCAATTGAGGTCCTTGCATGTTGGTTGATTATGTGATATGGTTTGGTGTTGTTAATTTGAAGTTTGAAGCATGTTTAATGTTGTTTATGAATCAATTCCAGGCAGGGGTATCGGTACTCGGGCTTGTGTATCGATACGCCTGAGCCAAATATGCACATTTCTGCCCAGGCGTATCGGTACGATTGATAGGGTATCGATGCCGTATGAATGCCGTATCGAAACGGGGGAACTAGTATCGATACCGTATGAATGCCGTATCGAAACGGGGTGACACGTATCGATACTGTGTTGAGAGTTTGGTTACTGCCTTCCCCGAGTATCGATACGACACCAGGTGTATCGATACCTGTCTGTTAATTCGGTTAAAAGTATCTTTTATGTTTTGCTTTGTTTACGTTTTGGTCCTGAATCTTGTTTATGCAATTAAATGAGTTTGGGAAGTCCTTTTGAGCTGAAATTTCGCAGGGAAGCATGGAACCTGACTAATTTCAAGATGGTAACTTTAATTTGTACTAAGTCCTCATATTTATCAGAATTTACAATTTGGTCCCTAAAGTTGTAATTTGTTCGATTGGGTCCCTGTTTGATCTCTGATGTTTGTGATCTTTGAGTATGATGTTGTGTGATCACAATTAGGGTTAATGTGCATCTAGATAAGATTAAAAAGGAAAAAAAAGGGTCGTTAATCAAGGTTGACTTTCGGGTTGACTTTGGTTTTCCCCGTGTAATCTTCGTAGTTCGGGTCAACCGTCTAGGCCGGGCTACGGGGGCTACATAATCAATTATTTGAACTCCTAATATTTGAATAAAACATTTTTGCAGTCCTTTTTGTAGAGGTTTCAGACAAGCAGGTCTAAATGGGCCTTTCAATGGACCCGTTGGAATTTTAACTGAGTAAAAAGTACAAAAATTGAGGTTTTGCAATATAATTGTGTTGAAAAGCTCCTAATCAATTATTTGAAATCCTAATATTTGAATAAAACATTTTTGCGGTCCTTTTTGTAGAGGTTTCGGACGAGCAGGTCTAAATGGGCCTTTCAATGGACCCATTAGAATTTTAACTGAGTAAAAAGTATAGAAATTGAGGTTTTGCAATATAATTTTGTTGAAAAGCTCCTAATCAATTACATGAACTCCTAAAGTTTGATTAAAACTTGTTTTGCGGTCCTTTTTGTAGAGGTTTCGGACGAGCATGTCTAAATGGGCCTTTCAATGGACCCGTTGGAATTTTAACTGAGTAAAAAGTACAGAAATTGAGGTTTTGCAATATAATTGTGTTCAAAAGCTCCTAATCAATTATTTGAACCCCTAATATTTTAATAAAACATTTTTGCGGTCCTTTTTGTAAAGGTTTCGAACGAGCATGTCTAAATGGGCCTTTCAATGGACCCATTGGAATTTTAACTGAGTAAAAAGTACAGAAATTGAGCTTTTGCAAAATAATTGTGTTGAAAAGCTCCTAATCAATTACATGAACTCCTAACATTTGATTAAAACTTGTTTTGCAGTCCTTTTGTAGAGGTTTCGGACGAGCGGGTCGAAATAGGCCTTTCAAAGGACCCGTTGGAATTTTAAATGAGTAAAAAGTACAGAAATTGAAGTTTTGCAATATAATTGTGTTGAAAAGCTCCTAATCAATTATTTGAACTCCTAATATTTGAATAAAACATTTTTGCAGTCCTTTTTGTAGAGGTTTCGGACGAGCAGGTCTAAATGGGCCTTTCAATGGACCCGTTGGAATTTTAACCGAGTAAAAATTACAGAAATTGAGGTTTTGCAATATAATTGTGTTGAAAAGCTCCTAATCAATTATTTGAACTCCTAATATTTGAATAAAACATTTTTGCGGTCCTTTTTGCAGAGGTTTCAGACGAGTAGGTCTAAATGGGCCATTCAATGGACCCGTTGGAATTTTAACTGAGTAAAAAGTATAGAAATTGAGGTTTTGCAATATAATTGTATTGAAAAGCTTCTAATCAATTACATGAACTCCTAAAATTTGATTAAAACTTGTTTTGCGGTCCTTTTTGTAGAGGTTTCGGAAGAGCGGGTCGATATGGGCCTTTCAATGGACCCGTTGGAATTTTAACTGAATAAAAAGTACAGAAATAGAGGTTTTGCAATATAATTGTGTTGAAAAGTTCCTAATCAATTATTTGAACTCCTAATATTTGAATAAAACATTTTTGCGGTCCTTTTTGTAGAGGTTTCAGACGAGCAGGTCTAAATGGGCCTTTCAATGGACCCATTGGAATTTTAACTAAGTAAAAAGTACAGAAATCGAGGTTTTGCAATATAATTTTGTTGAAAAGCTCCTAATCAATTACATGAACTCCTAAAGTTTGATTAAAACTTGTTTTGCGGTCCTTTTTGTAGAGGTTTCGGACGAGCATGTTTAAATGGGCCTTTCAATGGACCCGTTGGAATTTTAACTGAGTAAAAAGTACAGAAATTGAGGTTTTGCAATATAATTGTGTTCAAAAGCTCCTAATCAATTATTTGAACCCCTAATATTTTAATAAAACATTTTTGCGGTCCTTTTTGTAAAGGTTTCGAACGAGCATGTCTAAATGGGCCTTTCAATGGACCCGTTGGAATTTTAACTGAGTAAAAAGTACAGAAATTGAGCTTTTGCAATATAATTGTGTTGAAAAGCTCCTAATCAATTACATGAACTCCTAAGATTTGATTAAAACTTGTTTTGCAGTCCTTTTGTAGAGATTTCGGACGAGCGGGTCGAAATGGGCCTTTCAAAGGACCCGTTGGAATTTTAAATAAGTAAAAAGTACAGAAATTGAAGTTTTGCAATACAATTGTGTTGAAAAGCTCCTAATCAATTATTTGAACTCCTAATATTTGAATAAAACATTTTTGTAGTCCTTTTTGTAGAGGTTTCGGACGAGCAGGTCTAAATGGGCCTTTCAATGGACCCGTTGGAATTTTAACTGAGTAAAAATTACAGAAATTGAGGTTTTGCAATATAATTGTGTTGAAAAGCTCCTAATCAATTATTTGAACTCCTAATATTTGAATAAAACATTTTTGCGGTCCTTTTTGCAGAGGTTTCAGACGAGTAGGTCTAAATGGGCCATTCAATGGACCCGTTGGAATTTTAACTGAGTAAAAAGTATAGAAATTGAGGTTTTGCAATATAATTGTATTGAAAAGCTGCTAATCAATTACATGAACTCCTAAAATTTGATTAAAACTTGTTTTGCGGTCCTTTTTGTAGAGGTTTCGGAAGAGCGGGTCGAAATGGGCCTTTCAATGGACCCGTTGGAATTTTAACTGAATAAAAAGTACAGAAATTGAGGTTTTGCAATATAATTGTGTTCAAAAGCTCCTAATCAATTATTTGAATTCCTAATATTTGAATAAAACATTTTTGAGGTCCTTTTTGTAAAGGTTTTGGACGAGCAGGTCTAAATGGGCCTTTCAATGGACCCGTTGGAATTTTAACTTAGTAAAAAGTACAGAAATTGAGGTTTTGCAATATAATTGTGTTGAAAAGCTCCTAATCAATTACATGAACTCCTAAAATTTGATTAAAACTTGTTTTGCAGTCCTCTTTGTAGAGGTTTCGGACGAGCGGGTCGAAATGGGCCTTTTAATGGACCCGTTGGAATTTTAAATGAGTAAAAAGTACATAAATTGAGGTTTTGCAATATAATTGTGTTGAAAAGCTCCTAATCAATTACATGAACTCCTAAAATTTGTTTAAAACTTGTTTTGCGGTCCTTTTTGTAGAGGTTTCGGACGAGCGGGTCGAAATAGGCCTTTCAATGGACCCGTTGGAATTTTAACTGAGTAAAAAGTACAGAAATTGAAGTTTTGCAATATAATAGTGTTCAAAAGCTCCTAATCAATTATTTGAACTCCTAAAATTTTAATAAAACATTTTTGCGGTCCTTTTTGTAGAGGTTTCGGACGAGCAGGTCCAAATGGGCTTTTCAACGGACCCATTGGAATTTTAACTGAGTAAAAAGTACAAAAATTGAGATTTTGCAATATAATTGTGTTGAAAATCTCCTAATCAATTACATGAACTCCTAACATTTGATTAAAACTTGTTTTGAAGTCCTTTTTGTAGAGGTTTCGGACGAGCGGGTCGAAATGGGCCTTTCAATGGACCCGTTGGAATTTTAAATGAGGAAAAAGTACAGAATTTGAAGTTTTGCAATATAATTGTGTTGAAAATCTCCTAATCAATTATTTGAACTCCTAATATTTGAATAAAACATTTTTGCATTCCTTTTGTAGGGGTTTCGGACGAGCAGGTCTAAATGGGCCTTTCAATGGACCCGTTGGAATTTTAACTGAGTAAAAAGTATAGAAATTGAGGTTTTGCAATATAATTGTGTTGAAAAGCTCCTAATCAATTACATGAACTCCTAAAATTTGATTAAAACTTGTTTTGTGGTCCTTTTTGTAGAGGTTTCGGAAGAGCGGGTCGAAATGGGCCTTTCAATGGACCCGTTGGAATTTTAACTGAGTAAAAAGTATTGAAATTGAGGTTTTGCAATATAATTGTGTTCAAAAGCTCCTAATCAATTATTTGAACTCCTAATATTTTAATGAAACATTTTTGCGGCCCTTTTTGTAGAGGTTTTGGACGAGCAGGTCTAAATGGGCCTTTCAATGGACCCGTTGGAATTTTAACTGAGTAATAAGTACAGAAATTGAGGTTTTGCAATATAATTGTGTTGAAAAGCTCCAAATCAATTACATGAACTCCTAAAATTTGATTAAAACTTGTTTTGTAGTCCTTTTTGTAGAGGTTTCGGACGAGCGGGTCGAAATGGGCCTTTCAATGGACGCATCGGAATTTTAACTGAGTAAAAAGTACAGTAATTGAGGTTTTGCAATATAATTGTGTTGAAAATCTCCTAATCAATTATTTGAACTCGTAATATTTGAATAAAACATTTTTGCGGTCCTTTTTGTAGAGGTTTCGGACGAGCATGTCTAAATGGGCCTTTCAATGGACCCGTTGGAATTTTTACTAAGTAAAAAGTACAGAAATTGAGTTTTTGCAATATAATTGTGTTCAAAAGCTCCTAATCAATTATTTGAACACCTAATATTTGAATAAAAGTTTTTGCGGTCCTTTTTGTAGAGGTTTCGGACGAGCAGGTCTAAATGGGCCTTTCAATGGACCCATTGGAATTTTAACTGAGTAAAAAGTATAGAAATTGAGGTTTTGCAATATAATTGTGTTGAAAAGCTCCTAATCAATTACATGAACTCCTAAAATTTGATTAAAACTGGTTTTGTGGTCCTTTTTGTAGAGGTTTCGGAAGAGCGGGTCGAAATGGGCCTTTCAATGGACCCGTTGGAATTTTAACTGAGTAAAAAGTACAGAAATTGAGGTTTTGCAATATAATTGTGTTCAAAAGCTCCTAATCAATTATTTGAACTCCTAATATTTTAATAAAACATTTTTGCGGTCCTTTTTGTAGAGGTTTTGGACGAGCAGGTCTAAATGGGCCTTTCAATGGACCCGTTGGAATTTTAACTGAGTAAAAAGTACAGAAATTGAGGTTGTGCAATATAATTGTGTTGAAAAGCTCCTAATCAATTACATGAACTCCTAAAATTTGATTAAAACTTGTTTTGCAATCCTCTTTGTAGAGGTTTCGGACGAGCGGGTCGAAATGGGCATTTCAATGGACCCGTTGGAATTTTAAATGTGTAAAAAGTACATAAATTGAGGTTTTGCAATGTAATTGTGTTGAAAAGCTTCTAATCAATTATTTAAACTACTAATATTTGAATAAAATATTTTTGCGGACCATTTTGTAGAGGTTTCGGACGAGCAGGTCTAAATGGGCCTTTCAATGAACCCGTTGGAATTTTAACTGAGTAAAAAGTACAGAAATTGAGGTTTTGCAATATAATTGTGTTGAAAAGCTCCTAATCAATTATTTGAACTCGTAATATTTGAATAAAACATTTTTGCGGTCCTTTTTGTAGAGGTTTCGGACGAGCATGTCTAAATGGGCCTTTCAATGGACCCGTTGGAATTTTAACTTAGTAAAAAGTACAGAAATTTAGGTTTTGTAATATAATTGTGTTGAAAAGCTCCTAATCAATTATTTGATCTCCTAATATTTGAATAAAACATTTTTGCAGTCCTTTTTGTAGAGGTTTCGGACGAGCGGGTCGAAATGGGCCTTCAATGGACCCGTTGGAATTTTAACTGAGTAAAAAGTACACAAATTGCGGTTTTGCAATATAATTGTGTTGAAAAGCTCCTAATCAATTATTTGAACTCCTAATATTTGATTAAAACTTGTTTTGCGGTTCTTTTTGTAGAGGTTTCGGACGAGCAGGTCTAAATGGGCCTTTCAATGGACCTGTTGGAATTTTAACTGAGTAAAAAGTACAGAAATTGAGATGTTGCAATATAATTGTGTTGAAAAGCTCCTAATCAAATACATGAACTCCTAAAATTTGATTAAAACTTTTTTTGCGGTCCTTTTTGTTGAGGTTTCAGATGAGCGGGTCGAAATGGGCCTTTCAATGGACCCGTTGGATTTTTTTTTGAAGAAAAGGCCTCATTAAAAACCCCTACTACTGTCCTTAAAGCAAAGCTAGAGGACCCTAAAAAGGGGAAAAGAGTGCCCAATTATTATTAATCAATGAATATTTGTTACAAGATGTTGAATACAATGTGGGATATTCGATTCAAATGACGTAGAGGCCATAGAATTCAGAGAAAAAGTAGCCAAAGTATGGGCTATAACATTTGCCTCACGGCGTACAAAGGAAATAGAAGTAAAGTCAAAGTCATGAAGAGCAGCTTGTATCTGAAGAATAGTTGGTCCCATAATAGAGAGGTCCTGAGCAGGATTGTTGATCCTATTCGCGAGAGAGGCGCAGTCCGTTTCGATCAAGATACGATTCCATCCTTGAGATCGGGCAAAGGTGAGACCAGCAAGGATGCTTTCCCCCTCACTGGTGATAGCGTCCAGGCGGCTACCAAGAGGGAAAGCAAGACCACCCACGACTGCTCCTGCAGGATCACGAGCAACAACGCCTACAGCTGCTGCCCGAGTTGATGGGTTAAAAGCTCCGTCCACATTAATTTTGATATAATTAGGTGGAGGAGTACGGGATGGGTTAGAAAATGTAGATGGAGATGGATCAGATGAAATTAAAGATTTACAAAATTCATCATGTAAGCTAATTGAGTTGACAGCAATTAGCCATGGAGGTTGTAAATGGTGGTTATGAACCCAATCATTTCGTATGTTCCAAATATTCCATAAAACGGTAAGGAAGAGACCAAAAATATCAGAGGAAAGTGTAGAGGCTGCTTCCTCTAACCATTGTAAGGGCGTAGGAGCTAAAATCTTATAGAGAGAGATAGGGATACCACTAATTTGGAGAGCTTCAGATGCCCCAGGGCAGTCACGAAGCGCATGAAGAATCGATTCCGATTGACTACCACAAATAGAGCAGAGCCTCGAGCTAGGGGAAAAACTTGCATTTTAGAACCAACTGGTAGAGCATCAGATGCCATACGCCAGCCAAAAGTTTTAACTTTGGGTAAAGCTTTGATTTTGGATAAAAATTTCCAGAAACGAGTTGGTGACGTAGGTTGGGTTATTGAGCGTTGTAAGAAAATATATCCAGAGCGGACTGAGTAGATACCCGAATCGTTGGGAGACCATAGAATTGAATCCCGTTGATCATTTATAATGGGAATACGGAGAATGGCATCGGCATCAAATGGATTGAAGTAATTGTTTAACTTTTCCGTATCCCAGGCAGTTTGGTTACGGATCATAAAATCACGACATCGAATGTGAAATTCATCGGAAATTTCATAATCTCCAGTAAGCTCAATCGTGGAAGACCCTCCCCATATATCTTTGTGAATTCTAATATTACTGTTTATACCAGGGCGGTGAAGAAAGCCAGGGAAAAGACGCTGAAGAGCATTATATATACCTTGCCAAGCAAAGGAGCCCCTAATAGGTTTCGGTGCATCCAGGATGTTGCCTGCAGGAAAGTATTTAGATCGGTATATTTGTCCTAATAGGGAATCTGGTTCACATATTAGTTTCCATATTTGCTTACCCAAGAGAGCGATATTGAAATCGTGTAAGTCCTTAAAACCCTTGCCGCCAGCTGATTTGGGTAGACATATACGATTCCATGGTAACATATGCCAACCTTTCTTGTTGGATTTACCAGTCCACCAGTATTGGCGGATTGATGTAGTCATGTCGTCGATGATATTATGTGGTAGAAGATAGCAAGACATAACATATTGTGGAAGAGATTGTAAGACAGCTTTAATGAAAATCTCTCGACCACTAAAGGATAGAAGATGTTTGTCCCAGCTAGAGAGACGATCATGTACTTTATCTCGTACAAAACTTAGTGATTCAGTTTTATTTTTCCCAATTAGGAGCGGGATGCCTAGGTAAACACCAGGGTTAGTAACCTCGCGTACTTGTAACAGGCTGTTAATTGCATTCCTTGTTGCAGTTGGTGTACGCGGATTATAAAAAATTGTTGATTTCTCGAAATTGACTGCTTGACCGGAAGCATTAGCATAAGTTTGAAGGGCATTTTTCAGAAGGGACGCTTCAGATTGGTTAGTATTAATAAATACCATGCATTCGTCAGCAAAGAGCAAGTGGTTGACTTTTGGCCCATGTTTACTTGCACCTAGTCCTGGGAGAATTTTAGTTTGTTGAGCGGCAGCTAAGTAAGCCGAGAGGCCTTGAGTACAGAATAGAAAAAGGAAAGGTGATAGAGGATCCCCCTGTCGAAGACCACGTTGAGGTTGAAAGGTGGGTGAGAATGAATTATTAATTTTAACTGAAAAAGATACTGTAGTAATACAACGCATTATAAGCTTGATCCATTCGGGAGCAAAGCCCATACGTTCCATTACATTAGCGAGAAAAGACCATTCTACTCTGTCGAATGCTTTCTCCATGTCTAGTTTAAGTGCAGCTCCTTGAGAGGATTTAGTAGCTCCTGAATTAATATTGTGGATGATTTCATGAGCAATAAGGATGTTGTCAGATATATTGTGTCCCTGGACAAAGGCTGCTTGATTAGGGCTTATGCAAAGGGGTATAGCCTGTTTCATTCTATTGACTATTGTTTTGGCAACTATTTTATAGAGGATAGTGCAGAGACTGATTGGTCTGAGTTGTTTCATGGAGGTTGGGTTTTGTACTTTGGGAATTAGTACCAATATAGTTTTGTTGACTGACGCCATATCGGTATTGCCGTTTAAAAGGTTAGTGCAAAGGTTAATAACATCTTCTCCCACCGTATCCCAGTGTTGTCTAAAAAAACTACTGGGTAGACCATCGCAACCAGGAGCTTTCCTAGGGTCAATGTCTTTGAAAGCATGTATAATTTCCTCTCTGGTGAATGCCTTTATAAGGTGTTCATTCATTGAAGAATTAATGGAAGGGTGAATTTTATCCAAAATGATGTTCGAGATTTGTGGGTTAGATGTTGTGAACAAGTTTTGGAAATAATCTGAAGTAGTATTCATAATGTCCAATTAAGAAGTGCACCAATTGGAATTGGTATCGTAAAGGCCTATGATTGAGTTTTTCTTGTTCCTATTAGAAGCGCGGGCATGAAAGAACTTGGTATTTTTGTCCCCTTGGGAGAGCCAAAGGGTTCGAGATCGTTGAGCCCAATAAACTTCTTGTTCCGTTAAAAGTTTATTTAATTCAGTTCTATAATTTAAGTAAACATGTTCATTAGTAGCCGTTAAGGGACGGTATAATAATTTGTTTATTTTTTTAGTTAGAAACTTAATTCTTCCTATTGATTTAAAACGTTGCTGATTTTGCCATTCTTCTAGGTAAGTACCTACCGCTTCAATTTTGTTTATGGCTGTACCGGGAGTGTCGGCCCAAGCCTTTTTAATTGTACGGATATTATCAATATTACTAGACCAGCAAGTTTCGAATCTAAAATTCTTGGGAGGTTGTGTTTTGAGTTTGGTAGTCGAAGTGTCTAATTCGAGAAAAAGAAAACAATGATCAGATTTGGCAACATATTCTGTGGTGATTCGATGTGAAGGATAGAGGTCTTTCCATTCGGAATTAACAATAAATCGGTCTAGTCTTTCATGTATTACCGGGGTTAAGGGTCCAACTTTGGTCCATGTGAACCATCCTGAAGTTGGCTTACAATCATAGAGGTTGTTTCGAGTTAAACAATTACGAAAGTTTTTAATTTGGGATCTAGCTCTACGAGAGCCTCCTTGTTTTTCCGAGTCTGTTAAAATTTCATTGAAATCGCCACCGAGAAGCCAAGGTTTATTTTTAGTGGATGGGTATAAAGAATCAATTAGCTCCCATGTTTTATATTTTTGGCTAGTTTCCGAAAACCCGTGCATACCAGTGAAAAACATTGTGGAGTTATTCTTTAAAATTTGAATATGAATGAAACGCGACGAATAGGAAAGTAGACTTATATTAATGTTGTTTGTAGCGAATAAGGAAATTCTGGAACACCCTTCCGTAGGGGAAATAGAAATAATGTCTAGCATACCTAATGAAAGACATAAGCGGTGACATTCCGCATTATTTAGTTTAGTCTCGCATAAGAAGATAATATCGGGGTTGGTGCGTTGGACATAGGACCGGAAATGTTGAACCGTCGGGGCTTGTCCAAGACCCTGACAGTTCCAGCATAGGATCCTCATTTTGCTCGGCGGGGCTGGGAATCAGCCGCCGCCAGAGAGTTTTTAGAGCTGCTCATCCCAACTTTTGGAGTAGATCCTGACTGTTTGGATTTTTTCGGCGGGAGCGATACTTGTATTGGGGAACGACGTTTCATGCCTCGGTTTGTTTGGGTTGGTGCAGGTGCAGGTGCGGGTGCTGGTACAGGAACAGGTGCAGGGGCTGCATCATTCGGGTAAGTTTTAAGTAACCACTGATTAAAGTCATTGAATATTGTATCAGTGGGTTTAGAAGGCTTACTCGATTCAGCATCAAATTTTTTAATCTGCTCGGCAGTAGGGCTGGGGACACCATAATCATCTGTGGTTTCCCAATCATCATCAGAACCATCTTCCGGAATGGGATAGATGGTTTTCAGGGGTTGGGGCTCAAGAGGAGCTTTTTGTTTCGGATCAGCAGCAGGGGGTCTTTGACGGAATTGGGGCCATCATCCATGGTCATGTCAACATTTTGGGCTTCTTCGGTTGCTTGTTCCGTGAAAGAGGCGGCGTCGCCTTCATTTAGAGAGCCTTTATATATTAAGGAGAATGAGGTAAGAAACTGATAACTATTTGTATGAAGGATGAAGATTGAGTAAAGTGATTTACCCATGTTATTCTGATCATTAGGAGGAGCTACAGGGTTGGCCGGAGCTGCTGGTATATTCGCTGGAGCCACAACGAGAAAAATAGTGGGTAAGTATTTTGATAGTAAAATTGAGAGGGGAAAACAATTGAAAACATTTGTAATTGTAAAGATTGATGTAAAATTACCATTTACTGGAGGAATGTTTGGGTTCAGATTCGGTTCTACATTGCGGATACGCCCCCGAATACCAACTGGGCGACGTCTAGGAGGAAGATAACGGAGCCATTCTCCGTATTGCAATTTGTTGGGATCGAGTGAAGATCGGATAGGACAGTTTTCTAAGGTATGACTGATAATACCACAGCCATGGCAGAGGGTTGGGAGTCTTTCATACTGAATACGGCACATGATTTTGTGTTCGCCCGAACCAATAAAGATAAAACGGGTGACTGGCCTTGTGATGTTGAGCATAATTTCAACTCGAAGAAAATCCTTCATATTCCCCTCTACTTCACGGGTATCCGTCCGAAGGACGTTTCCTACCATTGATCCTAACGCATGTCCCACCAGATGGGATCGATCAACATCTTCATAAAGAGAGTCAGGGAGAGAGAATATTCGGATCCAAATCTGCATTGTACTGAAGTCGTAGTCACTTAGAGCTTTGGCTGGATCATATTCCGTAACTGCTAGCCATTCATCCTTATACAACCAAGGACCGCGGTTGATAATCTCGTAGCAGTTCTTGATTTCCGTAAATTTGATTTTGAGGAAGTTGTCTTGTATGACTGATATGGATACAACATCATTGGGCTTCAAGATTCCTTCAAACGCGCTGATGACAGCATATATGTCTAACGCTTTAGACGATATGAATCGCCCGACAACGATAAGCTTGGGATTTTCCTTGATAATGTCCCAACCGAAGTCAGGAGTGTAGAGTAGTTCTGCTTCTTCGTTGGTGAGGTTGATAGAGTTAAGTTGTGGGATTGATGAGGATGAAGCCATCTCGAAGGTTGGTAAGATTAGGACAGTAGGAAGGTAGGGTATGTTTTGTAGGGTGGGATTAAAGTGGTGGGTATATATAACGAGAAGTAATAAGGGATGTGATTTAAGGGAAGTAAATTTAATAGATTTTTTAAAAGCAATTGAATAATGGAGGGAAGAAAATCTTTTAATATCAAAGAGGAAACTTTTTGAGTATTTTCCTTTAATTGATCTATTAAGGGGAAGAAAATTATAATAGTTATTTATAGATAGTATAATTTGGGCGTAAATGTAGGAATTTTTCCTTGTATAATAATATAGAAGAATTATAGTATTGTAAAGTAAATATGAAAGGATTGGAAAGCTAGAAATAAGGGATTTATATATGACAGCTGGAGCTTCTTTGATATTAAAATTAATTGTGTTAAAATATAAGTGATAGTTATAGAAAATATGTTTATGAAAGATTATTAACGGAAAATAGAATATAGATATGGAAAAGAATGAAAAATTTTATATCGTAGTTGTAATGGGAGGAAAGGCAGAGATTATGGAATAGTCTTTTTGAAAAGAATTAAATTGTGTTAAATAGACTTTATATAAATAGACAAATTTAATGTAGTAATAATTCAAATACCAGGAGAAAAGTGGATTAATTGCATTATTAATAGTAATAATTAAAACCGTTTTTTGAGGAGATATTTTAAAAGTGGAATTAATTATAGGAATTAGAAAAATTTGGTTGAGTGAAAGAAATTTGACTTTTAGTTTTGGTAAAAATACGGAGATAAAAACTTTTGAATTTGGGATTGTAATTTTCCAATAGAATTGACAGAAGGTTATGAAAATTATAATGATTATACTTTTGAAATTTGTAGAGGTGAGAGAAGAGGAGATGTCCCTAGAAGGTAGGGTAGATATAGAATCCCTTGAAAGGGCTGGATAAAGATCACCTAGAGAGGTGTAGTATATTAAGCAAAATAAGATATCAATAGTACATGAGTTGGGACGCATTAAATAACATACATGGAGTTTGTAAACATAGAGAAAAATATATAAAGCAAGGTAGTAACCTATAGGCATGCATCTAATAATAGAGAGCAGATCTAGAGGCATATATCTATAATCAGATATTAATCCTAAAGACATACATCTAATAAAGGAAGATAACCAGATAAAAGCCATAAACGGAGAGAAAGCAAAAGGAAAGCAGGATAAAAAAATTACAGGCCAGGGGATAGAGAGAGGCGGGGCATAGAAAATAATTACAAGCCAAACGAGCAAACAAATAATAGGGGGAAATGAATTAACCAAAAATTAAAAACATAATTACATAAACATTGAATGGGCCACCAGGGGTTGCTATAGTTTCTTCGAATCTGCATGGTATAGGTAGTATTAGTATACAGGTAGCTTAATAGGAACATAGTCTTCATAAAAGTAGTAGTGACAATAGAAATATATAAAGGAAATGAGGGTTTTAGAATGATTCGATGCAATAAGATGATTTTGATGGCAATATAGTAGACATAGATAATACTGATGAACTTAGAATGTAGTATCATCAAGATAAATTGATGCTCTGTGTATGTATGCAACATTGTGAAATGAAGATTATGAAGAAACAATATAAACAAGCCTGTAGAGCTATTCTTGGATTGCAAGGTTTCAGCATGCTTCAAAGTTATAGATGAAAGTAAATACAATTGAGTGAAGGGGTTGACTGGACAAAAATTAATGTTTATTCTCTCAAGGGAGTAAAATAGAATGTAAATGATATATAATAAGAAATGCAGATAAGTATGTGTATAGTGTACATTGAAGATGGAGTGGTTATGATAAATATAGGACTGTGTGACAATCTTATTAACTGAAGGTTTCCCTTCCCACCATTGATAAACATGTAAAGGGAAAACCAGAGGTATGAAAAGAGAATCTGATATAAAGCAAAAGTAGTAGAAATTGGAATATCCCAGAATCTGGGCTTGAGGTTGAATCCTTGGAAGGGCTTGATATCGAGATGATTTAACAAAAAAGGAGATATATAACAAGATGATTATCATAGAATATAACCTTATTAAGGCCAAGAATGAATTTGTATACAAAATAATATATACACAGAAAATATATAATAGTAAATTTATATTTAGGTTCCAGCAAATTAGAAAAGGTGAAAGAAACCTTAACATGTGTACACCGTAAATTCTTAAAGTGAAATACATCAATTGGAGTAAAAAATTATTAATGGAAGAATAGAAACATACCGAGTTAAGAGATAGAGATGAGTCGTATAGGTATATCTGATGAAAGGGAATAAAAGAAAGAATTAGCAGTAAGTAATGAAAATTAAATGGAATAACAGAGAAGGGAAATGGAAACCCTAGCCGTCGTTGGGACTCCGCTGAGAACCACCCCCTAATCGGATGGAGAAGCAACATCGTCCATGGCAGGGAAAGCATTTCTGAGTTACCTGAAATAGATTGGTAGAAGAGAGGATTAGATCTGGAAAAAACAGAGAGGAAAAGGAGGAAGAGGAAAGGGGTTAAAGGGTGAGAAATCCTTAAGACACTTCGTGAAATGAGGAGGAGAACCACCACAGATTCCGGTTTGGATTTGTGTAAATCGTGGAGAGGGGGTAGAACGGCCGCCATCCAACGTTGGGAGATTCTGACCCGCTCCATGAACAATCTGAAACAAAACCCAGAGATAAAAAAAGATTAGATGTAAACGGAGAGGACATGCAATAGAAATAAAAGAAGAGAAGAGGGATTTGGATGAGAAATAGATTGGGGGAAGGACTGGAAACAGCCCAGAATCCGTTTAAAGGACAACCCTTGGGTTGCCCAGATCTTGAAACCACCGCTATGGAAAAAAAGGATCTGCAGAAAAGAGAATAAAAACTTAATAAAGAAAAAGATAAAGAGAATGGAGATATAGATCTATGACTGAAAAAGGAGGAGCTTATCTGAAACGCCCAATCCTCCAGAACCGAAAGATGCCCGGGATCAGAGAGACGCCATAAAAACGAAAAATTGATGATCGCAGCCAAAGAAAATACAAAGAAAAGACCATAAACAACTGGTGAAAAGATGATAAGAATCAAAAGAAGAAAAAACCATGAAAACGATTTAGATTGATAAATCAGTATATTGTGTGAAACAATATACTGCTCTAAAAAATAAAAATGGAGGAGAAATGATATCATAAAATAGAGAAAAAAATGAAAGCAATAGAGAGTAATACAAACTGTTTCGGTGAAATGGTGGGAGAGTGGAGTGACTCTCAAACTTCTCGTCCCGAATTCCAAAGGGATAAACATTGAACCGTTCTCTAATGACTTGTAAACGCGGCAGAAAGGAGGTAGCGCCGTGTGGGTGAGGGGAATTGGTGGAAAAACAAAAGAAAATCCCACCGGAAAAAGAGGAAAAAAAGAATGAACAAGCCAAAACCCAAATGAAACCCCTGAAAGAATTACCCGTTGTAATTTTAACTAAGTAAAAAGTACAGAAATTGAGGTTTTGCAATATAATTGTGTTGAAAAGCTCCTAATCAATTATTTGAACTCCTAATATTTGAATAAAACCTTTTTGGGGTCCTTTTTGTAGAGGTTACGGACGAGCAGGTCTGAATGGGCCTTTCATAATGGACCCGTTGGAATTTTAACTGAGTAAAACGTACAGAAATTGAAGTTTTGCAATATTATTGTGTTGAAAAGCTCCTAATCAATTACATGAACTCCTAAAATTTGATTAAAACTTGTTTTGCAGTCCTTTTTGTAGAGGTTTTGGACGAGCGGATCGAAATGGGCCTTCCAATGGACCCGTTGGAATTTTAAATGAGTAAAAAGTACAGAAATTGAGGTTTTGCAATATAATTGTGTTGAAAAGCTCCTAATCAATTATTTGAACTCCTAATATTTGAATAAAACATTTTTGCGGTCCTTTTTGTAGAGGTTTCGGACGAGCGGGTCGAAATGGGCCTTTCAATGGACCCGTTGGAATTTTTACTAAGTAAAAAGTACAGAAATTGAGTTTTTGCAATATAATTGTGTTCAAAAGCTCCTAATCAATTATTTGAACTCCTAACATTTGAATAAAAGTTTTTGCGGTCCTTTTTGTAGAGGTTTCGGACGAGCAGGTCTAAATGGGCCTTTCAATATGGACCCATTGGAATTTTAACATAGTAAAAAGCACAGAAATTGAAGTTTTGCAATATAATTGTGTTGAAAAGCTCCTAATCAATTACATAAACTCCTAAAATTTGATTAAAACTTGTTTTGCAGTCCTTTTTGTAGAGGTTTCGGACGAGCGGGTCGAAATGGGCCTTTCAGTGGACCCGTTGGAATTTTAACTCAGTAAAAAGTACAGAACTTGAGGTTTTGCAATATAATTGTGTTGAAAAGCTCCTAATCAATTACATGAACTCCTAAGATTTGATTAAAACTTGTTTTGCAGTCCTTTTAGTAGAGGTTTCAGACGAGCGGGTCGAAATGGGCCTTTCAATGGACCCGTTGGAATTTTAACTGAGTAAAAAGTACAGAAATTGTGGTTTTGCAATATAATTGTGTTGAAAAGCTCCTAATCAATTATTTGAACTCCTAATATTTGATTAAAACTTGTTTTGCGGTCCTTTTTGTAGAGGTTTCGGACGAGCAGGTCTAAATGGGCGTTTCAATGGACCCGTTGGAATTTTAACAGAGTAAAAAGTACAGAAATTGAGGTTTTGCAATATAATTGTGTTGAAAAGCTCCTAATCAATTACATGAACTCCAAAAATTTGATTAAAACTTGTTTTGCAGTCCTTTTTGTAGAGGTTTCGGACGAGCAGGTCTAAATGGGCCTTTCAATGGACCCGTTGGAATTTTAACTGAGAAAAAAGTACAAAAATTGAGGTTTTGCAATATAATTGTGTTGAAAAGCTCCTAATCAATTACATGAACTCCTAAATTTTTATTAAAACTTGTTTTGTAGTCCTTTTTGTAGAGGTTTCGGACGAGCATGTCTATATGGGCCCTTCAATGGACCCGTTGGAATTTTAACTAAGTAAAAAGTACAGAAATTAATGTTTTGCAATATAATTGTGTTCAAAAGCTCCTAATAAATTATTTCAACTCCTAATATTTGAATAAAACATTTTTGCGGTCCTTTTTGTAAAGGTTTTGGACGAGCAGGTCTAAATAGGCCTTTCAATGGACCCGTTGGAATTTTAACTGAGTAAAAAGTACAGAAATTGAGGTTTTGCAATATAATAGTGTTGAAAAGCTCCTAATCAATTACATGAACTCCTAAAATTAAATTAAAACTTGTTTTGTGGTCTTTTTTGTAGAGGTTTCGGACGAGCGGGTCGAAATGTGCCTTTCAATGGACCCGTTGGAATTTTAACTAAGTAAAAAGTACAGAAATTGAGGTTTTGCAATATAATTGTGTTCAAAAGCTTCTATTCAATTATTTGAACTCCTAATATTTGAATAAAACATTTTTGCAGTCCTTTTTGTAGAGGTTTCGGACGAGCAAGTCTAAATGGGCCTTTCAATGGACCCGTTGGAATTTTAACTGAGTAAAAAGTACATAAATTGAGGTTTTGCAATATAATTGTGTTGAAAAGCTCCTAATCAATTACATGAACTCCTAAAATTTGATTAAAACTTGTTTTGCAGTCCTTTTTGTAGAGGTTTCGGATGAGCGGGTTGAAATGGGCCTTTCCATGGACCCGTTGGAATTTTAAATGAGTAAAAAGTACAGAAATTGAGGTTTTGCAATATAATTGTGTTGAAAAGCTCCTAATCAATTATTTGAACTCCTAATATTTGAATAAAACATTTTTGCAGTCCTTTTTGTAGAGGTTTCGGACAAGCAGGTCTAAATGGGCCTTTCAATGGACCCGTTGGAATTTTAACTGAGTAAAAAGTACAGAAATTGAGGTTTTGCAATATAATTGTGTTGAAAAGCTCCTAATCAATTATTTGAACTCCTAATATTTGAATAAAACATTTTTGCGGTCCTTTTTGTAGAGGTTTCGGACGAGCAGGTCTAAATGGGCCTTTCAATGGACCCATTGGAATTTTAACTAAGTAAAAAGTATAGAAATTGAGGTTTTGCAATATAATTTTGTTGAAAAGCTCCTAATCAATTACATGAACTCCTAAAGTTTGATTAAAACTTGTTTTGCGGTCCTTTTTGTAGAGGTTTCGGACGAGCGGGTCGAAATGGGCCTTTCAATGGACCCGTTGGAATTTTATCTGAGTAAAAAGTACAGAAATTGAGGTTTTGCAATATAATTGTGTTCAAAAGCTCCTAATCAATTATTTGAAATCCTAATATTTTAATAAAACATTTTTGCGGTCCTTTTTGTAAAGGTTTCGGACGAGCAGGTCTAAATGGGACTTTCAATGGACCCGTTGGAATTTTAACTGAGTAAAAAGTACAGAAATTGAGCTTTTGCAATATAATTGTGTTGAAAAGCTCCTAATCAATTACATGAACTCCTAACATTTGATTAAAAATTGTTTTGCAGTCCTTTTGTAGAGGTTTCGGACGAGCGGGTCGAAATGGGCCTTTTCAAAGGACCCGTTGGAAATTTAAATGAGTAAAAAGTACAGAAATTGAAGTTTTGCAATATAATTGTGTTGAAAAGCTACTAATCAATTATTTGAACTCCTAATATTTGAATAAAACATTTTTGCAGTCCTTTTTGTAGAGGTTTCGGACGAGCAGGTCTAAATGGGCCTTTCAATGAACCCGTTGGAATTTTAACTGAGTAAAAAGTACAGAAATTGAGGTTTTGCAATATAATTGTATTGAAAAGCTCCTAATCAATTATTTGAACTCCTAATATTTGAATAAAACATTTTTGCGGTCCTTTTTGTAGAGGTTTCGGACGAGCAGGTCTAAATGGGCCTTTCAATGGACCCGTTGGAATTTTAACTGAGTAAAAAGTATAGAAATTGAGGTTTTGCAATATAATTGTGTTGAAAAGCTCCTAATCAATTACATGAACTCCTAAAATTTGATTAAAACTTGTTTTGCGGTCCTTTTTGTAGAGGTTTCGGACGAGCGGGTCGAAATAGGCCTTTCAATGGACCCGTTGGAATTTTAACTGAGTAAAAAGTACAGAAATTGAGGTTTTGCAATATAATTGTGTTCAAAAGCTCCTAATCAATTATTTGAATTCCTAATATTTGAATAAAACATTTTTGAGGTCCTTTTTGTAAAGGTTTTGGACGAGCAGGTCTAAATGGGCCTTTCAATGGACCCGTTGGAATTTTAACTGAGTAAAAAGTACACAAATTGAGGTTTTGCAATATAATTGTGTTGAAAATCTCCTAATCAATTACATGAACTCCTAAATTTTGATTAAAACTTGTTTTGCAGTCCTCTTTGTAGAGGTTTCGGACGAGCGGGTCGAAATGGGCCTTTTAATGGACCCGTTGGAATTTTAAATGAGTAAAAAGTACATAAATTGAGGTTTTGCAATATAATTGTGTTGAAAAGCTCCTAATCAATTACATGAACTCCTAAAATTTGATTAAAACTTGTTTTGCGGTCCTTTTTGTAGAGGTTTCGGACGAGCGGGTCGAAATAGGCCTTTCAATGGACCCGTTGGAATTTTAACTGAGTAAAAAGTACAGAAATTGAGGTTTTGCAATATAATTGTGTTCAAAAGCTCCTAATCAATTATTTGAACTCCTAATATTTTAATAAAACATTTTTGTGATCCTTTATGTAGAGGTTTCGGACGAGCAGGTCTAAATGGGCTTTTCAACAGACCCGTTGGAATTTTAACTGAGTAAAAAGTACAGAAATTGAGATTTTGCAATATAATTGTGTTGAAAATCTCCTAATCAATTACATGAACTTCTAACATTTGATTAAAACTTGTTTTGCAATCCTTTTTGTAAAGGTTTCGGACGAGCGGGTCGAAATGGGCCTTTCAATGGACCCGTTGGAATTTTAAATGAGTAAAAAGTACAGAATTTGAAGTTTTGTAATATAATTGTGTTGAAAAGCTCCTAATCAATTATTTGAACTCCTAATATTTGAATAAAACATTTTTGCAGTCCTTTTGTAGGGGTTTCGGACGAGCAGGTCTAAATGGGCCTTTCAATGGACCCGTTGGAATTTTATCTGAGTAAAAAGTATAGAAATTGAGGTTTTGCAATATAATTGTGTTGAAAAGCTCCTAATCAATTATTTGAACTCCTAATATTTGATTAAAACTTGTTTTGCGGTCCTTTTTGTAGAGGTTTCAGACGAGCAGGTCTAAATGGGCGTTTCAATGGACCCGTTGGAATTTTAACAGAGTAAAAAGTACAGAAATTGAGGTTTTGCAATATAATTGTGTTAAAAAGCTCCTAATCAATTACATGAACTCCAAAAATTTGATTAAAACTTCTTTTGCAGTCCTTTTTGTAGAGGTTTCGGACGAGCAGGTCTAAATGGGCCTTTCAATGGACCCGTTGGAATTTTAACTGAGAAAAAAGTACAGAAATTGAGGTTTTGCAATATAATTGTGTTGAAAAGCTCCTAATCAATTACATGAACTCCTAAATTTTTATTAAAACTTGTTTTGTAGTCCTTTTTGTAGAGGTTTCGGACGAGCATGTCTATATGGGCCCTTCAATGGACCCGTTGGAATTTTAACTAAGTAAAAAGTACAGAAATTAAAGTTTTGCAATATAATTGTGTTTAAAAGCTCCTAATAAATTATTTCAACTCCTAATATTTGAATAAAACATTTTTGCGGTCCTTTTTGTAGAAGTTTTGGACGAGCAGGTCTAAATAGGCCTTTCAATGGACCCGTTGGAATTTTAACTGAGTAAAAAGTACAGAAATTGAGGTTTTGCAATATAATAGTGTTGAAAAGCTCCTAATCAATTACATGAACTCCTAAAATTAAATTAAAACTTGTTTTGTGGTCTTTTTTGTAGAGGTTTCGGACGAGCGGGTCGAAATGTGCCTTTCAATGGACCCGTTGGAATTTTAACTAAGTAAAAAGTACAGAAATTGAGGTTTTGCAATATAATTGTGTTCAAAAGCTTCTATTCAATTATTTGAACTCCTAATATTTGAATAAAACATTTTTGCAGTCCTTTTTGTAGAGGTTTCGGACGAGCAAGTCTAAATGGGCCTTTCAATGGACCCGTTGGAATTTTAACTGAGTAAAAAGTACATAAATTGAGGTTTTGCAATATAATTGTGTTGAAAAGCTCCTAATCAATTACATGAACTCCTAAAATTTGATTAAAACTTGTTTTGCAGTCCTTTTTGTAGAGGTTTCGGATGAGCGGGTCGAAATGGGCCTTTCCATGGACCCGTTGGAATTTTAAATGAGTAAAAAGTACAGAAATTGAAGTTTTGCAATATAATTGTGTTGAAAAGCTCCTAATCAATTATTTGAACTCCTAATATTTGAATAAAACATTTTTGCAGTCCTTTTTGTAGAGGTTTCGGACAAGCAGGTCTAAATGGGCCTTTCAATGGACCCGTTGGAATTTTAACTGAGTAAAAAGTACAGAAATTGAGGTTTTGCAATATAATTGTGTTGAAAAGCTCCTAATCAATTATTTGAACTCCTAATATTTGAATAAAACATTTTTGCGGTCCTTTTTGTAGAGGTTTCGGACGAGCAGGTCTAAATGGGCCTTTCAATGGACCCATTGGAATTTTAACTAAGTAAAAAGTATAGAAATTGAGGTTTTGCAATATAATTTTGTTGAAAAGCTCCTAATCAATTACATGAACTCCTAAAGTTTGATTAAAACTTGTTTTGCGGTCCTTTTTGTAGAGGTTTCGGACGAGCGGGTCGAAATGGGCCTTTCAATGGACCCGTTGGAATTTTATCTGAGTAAAAAGTACAGAAATTGAGGTTTTGCAATATAATTGTGTTCAAAAGCTCCTAATCAATTATTTGAAATCCTAATATTTTAATAAAACATTTTTGCGGTCCTTTTTGTAAAGGTTTCGGACGAGCAGGTCTAAATGGGACTTTCAATGGACCCGTTGGAATTTTAACTGAGTAAAAAGTACAGAAATTGAGCTTTTGCAATATAATTGTGTTGAAAAGCTCCTAATCAATTACATGAACTCCTAACATTTGATTAAAAATTGTTTTGCAGTCCTTTTGTAGAGGTTTCGGACGAGCGGGTCGAAATGGGCCTTTCAAAGGACCCGTTGGAAATTTAAATGAGTAAAAAGTACAGAAATTGAAGTTTTGCAATATAATTGTGTTGAAAAGCTACTAATCAATTATTTGAACTCCTAATATTTGAATAAAACATTTTTGCAGTCCTTTTTGTAGAGGTTTCGGACGAGCAGGTCTAAATGGGCCTTTCAATGGACCCGTTGGAATTTTATCTGAGTAAAAAGTATAGAAATTGAGGTTTTGCAATATAATTGTGTTGAAAAGCTCCTAATCAATTACATGAACTCCTAAAATTTGATTAAAACTTGTTTTGTGGTCCTTTTTGTAGAGGTTTCGGAAGAGCGGGTCGAAATGGGCCTTTCAATGGACCCGTTGGAATTTTAACTGAGTAAAAAGTACTGAAATTGAGGTTTTGCAATATAATTGTGTTCAAAAGCTCCTAATCAATTATTTGAACTCCTAATATTTTAATAAAACATTTTTGCGGTCCTTTTTGTAGAGGTTTTGGACGAGCAGGTCTAAATGAGCCTTTCAATGGACCCGTTGGAATTTTAACTGAGTAAAAAGTACAGAAATTGAGGTTTTGCAATATAATTGTGTTGAAAAGCTCCTAATCAATTATTTGAACTCCTAATATTTGAATAAAACATTTTTGCGGTCCTTTTTGTAGAGGTTTCGGACGAGCAGGTCTAAATGGGCCTTTCAATGGACCCGTTGGAATTTTAACTGAGTAAAAAGTACAGAAATTGAGGTTTTGCAATATAATTGTATTGAAAAGCTCCTAATCAATTATTTGAACTCCTAATATTTGAATAAAACATTTTTGCGGTCCTTTTTGTAGAGGTTTCGGACGAGCAGGTCTAAATGGGCCTTTCAATGGACCCGTTGGAATTTTAACTGAGTAAAAAGTATAGAAATTGAGGTTTTGCAATATAATTGTGTTGAAAAGCTCCTAATCAATTACATGAACTCCTAAAATTTGATTAAAACTTGTTTTGCTGTCCTTTTTGTAGAGGTTTCGGACGAGCGGGTCGAAATAGGCCTTTCAATGGACCCGTTGGAATTTTAACTGAGTAAAAAGTACTGAAATTGAGGTTTTGCAATATAATTGTGTTCAAAAGCTCCTAATCAATTATTTGAATTCCTAATATTTGAATAAAAGATTTTTGAGGTCCTTTTTGTAAAGGTTTTGGACGAGCAGGTCTAAATGGGCCTTTCAATGGACCCGTTGGAATTTTAACTGAGTAAAAAATACACAAATTGAGGTTTTGCAATATAATTGTGTTGAAAATCTCCTAATCAATTACATGAACTCCTAAATTTTGATTAAAACTTGTTTTGCAGTCCTCTTTGTAGAGGTTTCGGACGAGCGGGTCGAAATGGGCCTTTTAATGGACCCGTTGGAATTTTAAATGAGTAAAAAGTACATAAATTGAGGTTTTGCAATATAATTGTGTTGAAAAGCTCCTAATCAATTACATGAACTCCTAAAATTTGATTAAAACTTGTTTTGCGGTCCTTTTTGTAGAGGTTTCGGACGAGCGGGTCGAAATAGGCCTTTCAATGGACCCGTTGGAATTTTAACTGAGTAAAAAGTACAGAAATTGAGGTTTTGCAATATAATTGTGTTCAAAAGCTCCTAATCAATTATTTGAACTCCTAATATTTTAATAAAACATTTTTGTGATCCTTTATGTAGAGGTTTCGGACGAGCAGGTCTAAATGGGCTTTTCAACGGACCCGTTGGAATTTTAACTGAGTAAAAAGTACAGAAATTGAGATTTTGCAATATAATTGTGTTGAAAATCTCCTAATCAATTACATGAACTTCTAACATTTGATTAAAACTTGTTTTGCAGTCCTTTTTGTAAAGGTTTCGGACGAGCGGGTCGAAATGGGCCTTTCAATGGACCCGTTGGAATTT
Source organism: Hibiscus tridactylites (assembly GCA_958450335.1). Taxonomy (NCBI): domain Eukaryota; kingdom Viridiplantae; phylum Streptophyta; class Magnoliopsida; order Malvales; family Malvaceae; genus Hibiscus; species Hibiscus tridactylites. The sequence goes on from OY288285.1 coordinate 47,610,473, forward strand.
TAAATGAGTAAAAAGTACAGAATTTGAAGTTTTGTAATATAATTGTGTTGAAAAGCTCCTAATCAATTATTTGAACTCCTAATATTTGAATAAAACATTTTTGCAGTCCTTTTGTAGGGGTTTCGGACGAGCAGGTCTAAATGGGCCTTTCAATGGACCCGTTGGAATTTTATCTGAGTAAAAAGTATAGAAATTGAGGTTTTGCAATATAATTGTGTTGAAAAGCTCCTAATCAATTACATGAACTCCTAAAATTTGATTAAAACTTGTTTTGTGGTCCTTTTTGTAGAGGTTTCGGAAGAGCGGGTCGAAATGGGCCTTTCAATGGACCCGTTGGAATTTTAACTGAGTAAAAAGTACAGAAATTGAGGTTTTGCAATATAATTGTGTTCAAAAGCTCCTAATCAATTATTTGAACTCCTAATATTTTAATAAAACATTTTTGCGGTCCTTTTTGTAGAGGTTTTGGACGAGCAGGTCTAAATGAGCCTTTCAATGGACCCGTTGGAATTTTAACTGAGTAAAAAGTACAGAAATTGAGGTTTTGCAATATAATTGTGTTGAAAAGCTCCTAATCAATTACATGAACTCCTAAAATTTGATTAAAACTTGTTTTGCAGTACTCTTTGTAGAGGTTTCGGACAAGCGGGTCGAAATGGGCATTTCAATGGACCCGTTGGAATTTTAAGTGAGTAAAAAGTACATAAATTGAGGTTTTGCAATATAATTGTGTTGAAAAGCTCCTAATCAATTATTTAAACTCCTAATATTTGAATAAAACATTTTTGCGGTCCATTTTGTAGAGGTTTCGGACGAGCAGGTCTAAATGGGCCTTTCAATGGACCCGTTGGAATTTTAACTGAGTAAAAAGTACAAAAATTGAGGTTTTGCAATATAATTGTTTTGAAAATCTCCTAATCAATTATTTGAACTCCTAATATTTCAATAAAACATTTTTGCTGTCCTTTTTGTAGAGGTTTCGGACGAGGAGGTCTAAATGGGCCTTTCAATGGACCTGTTAGAATTTTAACTGAGTAAAAAGTATAGAAATTGATTTGCAGTATAATTGTGTTGAAAAGCTCCTAATCAATTACATGAACTCCTAAAATTTGATTAAAACTTGTTTTGCAGTCCTTTTTGTAGAGGTTTCGGACGAGCGGGTCGAAATGGGCCTTTCAATGGACTCGTTGGAATTTTAACTGAGTAAAAAGTACAGAAATTGCGGTTTTGCAATATAATTGTGTTGAAATGCTCCTAATCAATTATTTGAACTTCTAATATTTGATTAAAACTTGTTTTGCGGTCCTTTTTGTAGAGGTTTCGGACGAGCAGGTCTAAATGGGCCTTTCAATGGACCCGTTCGAATTTTAACTGAGTAAAAAGTACAGAAATTGAGGTTTTGCAATATAATTGTGTTGAAAAGCTCCTAATCAATTACATGAACTCCTAAAATTTGATTAAAACTTGTTTTGCAGTCCTTTTTGTAGAGGTTTCGGACGAGCGGGTCGAAATGGGCCTTTCAATGGACGAGTTGGAATTTTAACTGAGTAAAAAGTACAGAAATTGAGGTTTTGCAATATAATTGTGTTGAAAAGCTCCTAATCAATTATTTGAACTCCTAATATATGAATAAAACATTTTTGCGGTCCTTTTTGTAGAGGTTTCGGACGAGGAGGTCTAAATGGGCCTTTCAATGGACCCGTTAGAATTTTAACTGAGTAAAAAGCTCAGAAATTGAGGTTTTGCAATATAATTGATTTGAAAAGATCCTAATCAATTATTTGAACTCCTAATATTTGACTAAAACTTGTTTTGCGGTCCTTTTTGTAGAGGTTTCAGACGAGCAGGTCTAAATGGGCCTTTCAATGGACCCGTTGGAATTTTAACTGAGTAAAAAGTACAGAAATTGAGGTTTTGCAATATAATTGTGTTGTAAAGCTCCTAATCAATTACATGAACTCCTAAAATTTTATTAAAACTTGTTTTGCAGTCCTCTTTGTAGAGGTTTCGGACGAGTGGGTCGAAATGGGCATTTCAATGGACCCGTTGGAATTTTAAATGAGTAAAAAGTACATAAATTGAGGGTTTGCAATATAATTGTGTTGAAAAGCTCCTAATCAATTATTTGAACTCCTAATATTTGAATAAAACATTTTTGCGGTCCATTTTGTAGAGGTTTCAGACGTGCAGGTCTAAATGAGCCTTTCAATGGACCCGTTTGAATTTTAACTGAGTAAAAAGTACAGAAATTGAGGTTTTGCAATATAATTGTTTTGAAAATCTCCTAATTAATTATTTGAACTCCTAATATTTCAATAAAACATTTTTGATGTCCTTTTTGTAGAGGTTTCGGACGAGGAGGTCTAAATGGGCCTTTCAATGGACCCATTGGAATTTTAACTGATCTAAATTTGATTAAAACTTGTTTTGCAGTCCTTTTTTAGAGGTTTCGGACGAGCGGGTCGAAATGGGCCTTTCAATGGACTCGTTGGAATTTTAACTATGTAAAAAATACATAAATTGCGATTTTGCAATATAATTGTGTTGAAATGCTCCTAATCAATTATTTGAACTTCTAATATTTGATTAAAACTTGTTTTGCGGTCCTTTTTGTAGAGGTTTCGGACGAGCAGGTCTAAATGGGCCTTTCAATGGACCCGTTGGAATTTTAACTGAGTAAAAAGTACAGAAGTTGAGGTTTTGCAATATAATTGTGTTGAAAACCTCCTAATCAATTATTTGAACTCCTAATATTTGAATAAAACATTTTTGCAGTCCTTTTTGTAAAGGTTTCGGACGAGGAGGTCTAAATGGGCCTTTCAATGGACCCGTTAGAATTTTAACCGAGTAAAAAGCTCAGAAATTGAGGTTTTGCAATATAATTGATTTGAAAAGATCCTAATCAATTATTTGAACTGCTAATATTTGACTAAAACTTGTTTTGCGGTCCTTTTTGTAGAGGTTTCAGACGAGCAGGTCTAAATGGGCCTTTCAATGGACCCGTTGGAATTTTAACTGAGTAAAAAGTACAGAAATTGAGGTTTTGCAATATAATTGTGTTGAAAAGCTCCTAATCAATTACATGAACTCCTAAAATTTGATTAAAACTTGTTTTGTAGTCCTTTTTGTAGAGGTTTCGGACGAGCGGGTCGAAATGGGCCTTTCAATGGACGCGTTGGAATTTTAACTGAGTAAAAAGTACAGTAATTGAGGTTTTGCAATATAATTGTGTTGAAAAGCTCCTAATCAATTATTTGAACTCGTAATATTTGAATAAAACATTTTTGCGGTCCTTTTTGTAGAGGTTTCGGACGAGCATGTCTAAATGGGCCTTTCAATGGACCCGTTGGAATTTTAACTGAGTAAAAAGTACAGAAATAGAGGTTTTACAATATAATTGTGTTGAAAAGCTCCTAATCAATTATTTGAACTCCTAATATTTGAATAAAACATTTTTGCGGTCCTTTTTGTAGAGGTTTCGGACGAGCAGTTCTAAACGGGCCTTTCAATGGACCCGTTGGAATTTTAACTGAGTAAAAAGTATAGAAATTGAGGTTTTGCAATATAATTGTGTTGAAAAGCTCCTAATCAATTATTTGAACTCCTAATATTTGAATAAAACTTGTTTTGCGGTCCTTTTTGTAGAGGTTTCGGACGAGCAGGTCGAAATGGGCCTTTCAATGGACCCGTTGGAATTTTAACTGAGTAAAAAGTACAGAAATTGATGTTTTGCAATATAATTGTGTTTAAAAGCTCCTAATCAGTTACATGAACTCCTAGAATTTGATTAAAACTTGTTTTGCGGTCCTTTTTTAGAGGTTTCGGACGAGCGGGTCGAAATGGTCCTTTCGATGGACCCGTTGGAATTTTAACTGATTAAAAAGTACATAAATTGAGGTTTTGCAATATAATTGTATTCAAAAGCTCCTAATAAATTATTTGAACTCCAAATATTTGAATTAAACATTGTTGCGGTCCTTTTTGTAGAGGTTTCGGACGAGCAGGTCTAAATGGGCCTTTCAATGGACCCGTTGGAATTTTAACTGAGTAAAAAGTACAGAAATTGAGGTTTTGTAATATAATTGTGTTGAAAAGCTCCTAATCAATTACATGAATTCCTAAGATTTGATTAAAACTTGTTTTGCAGTCCTTTTTGTAGAGGTTTCGGACGAGCGGGTCGAAATGGGCCTTTCAATGGACTCGTTGGAATTTTAACTGAGTAAAAAATACAGAAATTGAGGTTTTGCAATATAATTGTGTTGAAAAGCTCCTAATCAATTATTTGAACTCCTAATATTTGAATAAAACATTTTTGCGGTCCTTTTTGTAGAGGTTTGGGACGAGGAGGTCTAAATGGGCCTTTCAATGGACCCGTTGGAATTTTAACTGAGTAAAAAGTATAGAAATTGAGGTTTTGCAATATAATTGTGTTGAAAAGCTCCTAATCAATTATTTGAACTCCTAATATTTGAATAAAACTTGTTTTGCGGTCCTTTTTGTAGAGGTTTCGGACGAGCAGGTCGAAATGGGCCTTTCAATGGACCCGTTGGAATTTTAACTGAGTAAAAAGTAAAAAAATTGATGTTTTGCAATATAATTGTGTTGAAAAGCTCCTAATCAATTACATGAATTCCTATATTTTGATTAAAACTTGTTTTGCAGTCCTTTTTGTAGAGGTTTCGGACGAGCGGGTCGAAATGGGCCTTTCAATGGACCCGTTGGAATTTTAACTGAGTAAAAAGTACAGAAATTGAGGTTTTGCAATATAATTGTGTTGAAAAGCTCCTAATAAATTACATGAACTCCTAAAATTTGATTAAAACTTGTTTTGCAGTCCTTTTTGTAGAGGTTTCGGACGAGCAGGTCTAAATGGGCCTTTCAATGGACCCGTTGGAATTTTAACTGAGTAAAAAGTATAGAAATTTAGCTTTTGCAATATAATTGTGTTGAATAGATCCTAATCAATTTTTTGAATTCCTAAAATTTGATTAAAACTTGTTTTGCGGTCCTTTTTTGTAGAGGTTTCGGACGAGCAGGTCTAAATGGGCCTTTCAATGGACCCGTTGGAATTAAATTGAGTAAAAAGTACAAAAATTGCGATTTTGCAATATAATTGTGCTGAAAAGCTCCTAATCAATTACATGAACTCCTAAGATTTGATTAAAACTTATTTTGCAGTCCTTTTTGTAGAGGTTTCGGACGAGCGGGTCGAAATGGGCCTTTCAATGGACCCGTTGGAATTTTAACTGAGTAAAAGTACAGTAATTGAGGTTTTGCAATATAATTGTGTTGAAAAGCTCCTAATCAATTATTTGAACTCGTAATATTTGAATAAAACATTTTTGCGGTCCTTTTTGTAGAGGTTTCGGACGAGCATGTCTAAATGGGCCTTTCAATGGACCCGTTGGAATTTTAACTGAGTAAAAAGTACATAAATTGAGGTTTTGCAATATAATTGTATTGATAAGCTCCTAATCAATTACATGAACTCGTAAATTTTGATTAAAACTTGTTTTGCAGTCCTTTTTGTAGAGGTTTCGGACGAGCAGGTCCATATGGGCCCTTCAATGGACCCGTTGGAATTTTAACTAAGTAAAAAGTACAGAAATTGATGTTTTGCAATATAATTGTGTTGAAAAGCTCCTAATCAATTACATGAACTCCTAAAATTTGATTAAAACTTGTTTTGCAGTCCTTTTTGTAGAGGTTTCGGACGAGTGGGTCGAAATGGGGCTTCAATGGACCCGTTGGAATTTTAACTGAGTAAAAAGTACAGAAATTGCGGTTTTGCAATATAATTGTGTTGAAAAGCTCCCAATCAATTATTTGAACTCCTAATATTTGATTAAAACTTGTTTTGCGGTTCTTTTTGTAGAGGTTTCGGACGAGCAGGTCTAAATGGGCCTTTCAATGGACCCGTTGGAATTTTAACTGTGTAAAAAGTACAGAAATTGAGGTGTTGCAATATAATTGTGTTGAAAAGCTCCTAATCATATACATGAACTCCTAAAATTTGATTAAAACTTGTTTTGCGGTCCTTTTTGTAGAGGTTTCAGATGAGCGGGTCGAAATGGGCCTTTCAATGGACCCGTTGGAATTTTAACTAAGTAAAAAGTACAGAAATTGAGGTTTTGCAATATAATTGTGTTGAAAAGCTCCTAATCAATTATTTGAACTCCTAATATTTGAATAAAACATTTTTGCGGCCCTTTTTGTAGAGGTTACGGACGAGCAGGTCTGAATGGGCCTTTCATTATGGACCCGTTGGAATTTTAACTGAGTAAAATGTACAAAAATTGAAGTTTTGCAATATAATTGTGTTGAAAAGCTCCTAATCAATTACATGAACTCCTAAAATTTGATTAAAACTTGTTTTGCAGTCCTTTTTGTAGAGATTTCGGACGAGCAGTTCGAAATGGGCCTTTCAATGGACCCGTTGGAATTTTAACTAAGTAAAAAGTACAGAAATTGATGTTTTGCAATATAATTGTGTTGAAAAGCTCCTAATCAATTACATGAACTCCTAAAATTTGATTAAAACTTGTTTTGTAGTCCTTTTTGTAGAGGTTTCGGACGAGCGGGCCGAAATGGGCCTTCAATGGACCCGTTGAAATTTTAACTGAGTAAAAATTACAGAAATTGCGGTTTTGCAATATAATTGTGTTCAAAAGCTTCTAATCAATTATTTGAACTCCTAATATTTGATTAAAACTTGTTTTGCGGTTCTTTTTGTAGAGGTTTCGGACGAGCAGGTCTAAATGGGCCTTTCAATTGACCCGTTGGAATTTTAACTGAGTAAAAAGTACAGAAATTGAGGTGTTGCAATATAATTGTGTTGAAAAGCTCCTAATCAATTACATGAACTCCTAAAATTTGATTAAAACTTGTTTTGCAGTCCTTTTTGTAGAGGTTTCGGACGAGCGGGTCGAAATGGGCCTTTTAATGGACCCGTTGGAATTTTAAATGAGTAAAAAGTACAGAAATTGAGGTTTTGCAATATAATTGTGTTGAAAAGCTCCTAATCAATTATTTGAACTCCTAATATTTGAATAAAACATTTTTGCGGTCCTTTTTGTAGAGTTTTCGGACGAGCGGGTCGAAATGAGCCTTTCAATGGACCCGTTGGAATTTTTACTAAGTAAAAAGTACAGAAATTGAGTTTTTGCAATATAATTGTGTTCAAAAGCTCCTAATCAATTATTTGAACTCCTAATCAATATAATTGTGTTGAAAAGCTCCTAATCAATTACATGAACTCCTAAAATTTGAGTAAAACTTGTTTTGCAGTCCTTTTCGTAGAGGTTTCGGACGAGCGGATCGAAATGGGCCTTTCAATGGACCCGTTGGAATTTTAACTTAGTAAAAAGTACAGAACTTGAGGTTTTGCAATATAATTGTGTTGAAAAGCTCCTAATCAATTACATGAACTCCTAAAATTTGATTAAAACTTGTTTTGCAGTCCTTTTAGTAGAGGTTTCAGACGAGCGGGTCGAAATGGGCCTTTCAATGGACCCGTTGGAATTTTAACTGAGTAAAAAGTACAGAAATTGTGGTTTTGCAATATAATTGTGTTGAAAAGCTCCTCATCAATTATTTGAACTCATAATATTTGATTAAAACTTGTTTTGCGGTCCTTTTTGTAGAGGTTTCGGACGAGCAGGTCTAAATGGGCGTTTCAATGGACCCGTTGGAATTTTAACAGAGTAAAAAGTAAAGAAATTGAGGTTTTGCAATATAATTGTGTTGAAAAGCTCCTAATCAATTACATGAACTCCTAAAATTTGATTAAAACTTGTTTTGTAGTCCTTTTTGTAGAGGTTTCGGACGAGCAGGTCTAAATGGGCCTTTCAATGGACCCGTTGGAATTTTAACTGAGTAAAAAGTACAGAAATTGAGGTTTTGCAATATAATTCTGTTGAAAAGCTCCTAATCAATTACATGAACTCCTAAATTTTGATTAAAACTTGTTTTGTAGTCCTTGTTGTAGAGGTTTCGGACGAGCAGGTCTATATGGGCCCTTCAATGGACCCGTTGGAATTTTAACTAAGTAAAAAGTACATAAATTGAGGTTTTGCAATATAATTGTGTTCAAAAGCTCCTAATCAATTATTTGAACTCCTAATATTTGAATAAAACATTTTTGCGGTCCTTTTTGTAGAGGTTTCGGACGAGCAGGTCTAAATGGGCCTTTCAATGGACCCGTTGGAATTTTAACTGAGTAAAAAGTACATAAAATTAGGTTTTGCAATATAATTGATTTGAAAAGCTCCTAATCAATTACATGAACTCCTAAAATTTGATTAAAACTTGTTTTGCAGTCCTTTTTGTAGAGGTTTCGGACGAGCGGGTCGAAATGGGCCTTTCAATGGACCCGTTGGAATTTTATCTGAGTAAAAAGTACAGAAATTGCAGTTTTGCAATATAATTGTGTTGAAAATAACCTAATCAATTATTTGAACTCCTAATATTTGATTAAAACTTGTTTTGCGGTCCTTTTTGTAGAGGTTTCGGACGAGCAGGTCTAAATGGGCCTTTCAACGGACCCGCTGGATTTTTAACTGAGTAAAAAGTACAGAAATTGAGGTTTTGCAGTATAATTGTGTTGAAAAGCTCCTAATCAATTACATGAACTCCTAAAGTTTGATTGAAACTTGTTTTTTGCAGTCCTTTTTGTAGAGGTTTCGGACGAGCAGTTCGAAATGGGCCTTTCAATGGACCCGTTGGAATTTTATCTGAGTAAAAAGTACAGAAATTGCAGTTTTGCAATATAATTGTGTTGAAAAGCTCCTAATCAATTATTTGAACTCCTAATATTTGAATAAAACATTTTTGCAGTCCTTTTTGTAGAGGTTTCGGACGAGCATGTCTAAATGGGCCTTTCAATGGACCCGTTGGAATTTTAACTGAGTAAAAAGTACAGAAATTGAGGTTTTGCAATATAATTGTGTTGAGAAGCTCCTAATCAATTACATCAACTCCAAAAATTTGATTAAAACTTGTTTTGCAGTCCTTTTTGTAGAGGTTTCGGACGAGCAGGTCTAAATGGGCCTTTCAATGGACCCGTTGGAATTTTAACTGAGTAAAAAGTATAGAAATTGAGGTTTTGCAATATAATTGTGTTGAAAAGCTCCTAATCAATTATTTGATCTCCTAATATTTGAATAAAACATTTTTGCAGTCCTTTTTGTAGAGGTTTCGGACGAGCATGTCTAAATGGGCCTTTCAATGGACCCGTTGGAATTTTAACTGAGTAAAAAGTACAGAAATTGAGGTTTTGCAATATAATTGTGTTCAAAAGCTCCTAATCAATTATTTGAACTCCTAATATTTGATTAAAACTTGTTTGCGGTCCTTTTTGTAGAGGTTTCGGACGAGCAGGTCTAAACGGGCCTTTCAATGGATCCGTTGGAATTTGAACTGAGTAAAAAGTACAGAAATTGAGGTTTTGCAATATAATTGTGTTGAAAAGCTCCTAATCAATTACATGAACTCCTAAAATTTGATTAAAACTTGTTTTGCGGTCCTTTTTGTAGAGGTTTCGGACAAGCGGGTCGAAATGGGCCTTTCAATGGACCCGTTGGAATTTTAACTAAGTAAAAAGTACAAAAATTGCGGTTTTGCAATATAATTGTGTTGAAAAGCTCCTAATCAATTATTTGAACTCCTAATATTTGATTAAAACTTGTTTTGCGGTCCTTTTTGTAGAGGTTTAGGACGAGCAGGTCTAAATGGGCCTTTCAATGGACCCGTTGGAATTTTAACTGAGTAAAAAGTACAGAAATTGAGGTTTTGCAAAATAATTGTGTTGAAAAGCTCCTAATCAATTACATGAACTCCTAAAATTTGATTAAAACTTGTTTTGCAGTCCTTTTTGTAGACGTTTCGGACGAGCGGGTCGAAATGGGCCTTTCAATGGACTCGTTGGAATTTTAAATAAGTAAAAAGTACAGAAATTGATGTTTTGCAATATAATTGTGTTGAAAAGCTCCTAATCAATTATTTGAACTCCCAATATTTGAATAAAACCTTTTTGTGGTCCTTTTTGTAGAGGTTTTGGACGAGTAGGTCTAAATGGGCCTTTCAATGGACCCGTTGGAATTTTAACTGAGTAAAAAGTACAGAAATTGAGGTTCTGCAATATAATTGTGTTGAAAAGCTCCTAATCAATTACATGGACTCCTAAAATTTGATTAAAACTTGTTTTGCGGTCCTTTTTGTAGAGGTTTCGGACGAGCGGGTCGAAATGTGCCTTTCAATGGACCCGTTAGAATTTTAACTGAGTAAATAGTACAGAAATTTCGGTTTTGCAATATAATTATGTTGAAAAGCTCCTAATCAATTACATGAACTCCTAAAATTTGATTAAAACTTGTTTTGCTGTCCTTTTTGTAGAGGTTTCGGACGAGCGGTTCGAAATGGGCCTTTCAATGGACCCGTTGGAATTTTAAATGAGTAAAAAGTACATAAATTGAGGTTTTGCAATATAATTGTGTTGAAAAGCTCCTAATCAATTATTTGAACTCCTAATATTTGAATAAAACATTTTTGCGGTCCATTTTGTAGAGGTTTCAGACGAGCAGGTCTAAATGGGCCTTTCAATGGACCCGTTGGAATTTTAACTGAGTAAAAAGTACAGAAATTGAGGTTTTGCAATATAATTGTGTTGAAAAGCTCCTAACCAATTACATGAACTCCTAAAATTTGATTAAAACTTGTTTTGCAGTCCTTTTTGTAGAGGTTTCGGACGAGCGGGTCGAAATGGGCCTTTCAATGGACCCGTTGGAATTTTAACTGAGTAAAAAGTACAGAAATTGCGGTTTTGCAATATAATTGTGTTGAAAAGCTCCTAATCAATTATTTGAACTCCTAATATTTGATTAAAACTTTTTTTGCGGTCCTTTTTGTAGAGGTTTCGGACGAACAGGTCTAAATGGGCCTTTCAATGGACCCGTTGGAATTTTAACTGAGTAAAAAGTACAAAAATTGAGGTTTTGCAATATAATTGTGTTGAAAAGCTCCTAATCAATTACATGAACTCCTAAAATTTGATTAAAACTTGTTTTGCAGTCCTTCGGTGGGCTCGAGGAAGTAGCGAGCCAATCCTCAAAATCAGGGTTGACATAGGCATTACTGCCATGTCCAGCGGTAGTAGATTTAGCCGGCACTGCAGTGGGCACCGGAAAGCCTTCATTATCGATCAATACGAACCGTTTGTTAGGCGGGGTGGATGATGCATCATCAACCTTTGTGGCTGCTTGGGCAGTGTCGGGGGCTCCCGTGTTTGCTGATTCCGCATCAGCTGGGATGACAGCAAGGGGTGCTACGTCAAGGGCCTCAATCGAAAGTTGTCCCGTGGGATCACCTTCCGTATCCGCCATCAGTTCCTCAAGGACAGCAGCAGGCGCGACTGGATCGGGCTGCTCCTGCAGCGGTTCCGCACCCAAGGGTGCTGCAGTATCAGCGTCTTTGGCAGCAGCAGTAGCTGCCTGCCCTGTATTGGTTTCATTCATCGGATCAGAGGCTGCAGCTTCTGAGTTCTTTGTGGTTGAGGCGGCATCAGCTACTGCCACTGACTTCCCTTTACGGTCTGGTCCTAAGGAGCAGAATCGAAAAAGAAAATAATAAGTATAAATAGTAGGAAAAATTCCTACTAAGTAGAAAAAAAACACAACAACTACAGGATAATTTATGAATGATACCGGCATTGGTATGTTTTCCTTTGGATGATCCTGCACCTGCAATGAGGGAAAAAGGTGGTGAAAACCTAATGTGATTTGCATAGGGAAATTTGCATCGTTTAATGCATAGCGAAAATAATAAAATATAATCCAATTCCAAAATGAGTACATATATGGAAATAGAAGTGTACCATTGTTAGCCACCGAAGGCTTAGCTGGCTCAAAATAACTAACCCGTCCTCTGGTTGTTATTTTAGATTTTTTCTTTGGTGCCGGGGCACGTAGCCAATCTCCATACTGTTGGGGCTAGGTTTTGTCATCCTTGAAGTCCACACAGGTGGCTTTAAGATGGCATAAAATACCACATCCATGACAGAAAGTTGGTAAGTTCTCATATTGTATAGGCAACATTTGGGGGCCTTCATCCTCCTCAATCTGAACAAACACAAACCGTCTCAGCGGCTGGTGTACATCGATTATGACCAGGACACGGAGGAATTCGGTCATATTCCCCTCTTCCGACTGACGGGAGTCAGTCCCTATTACTGCACCTATCCCACTGCCAATGGTTCGGCCGGTGGCATTTGCTACCACAACACTAGTCATCATGGCGATCGGTACTCTATGTATTCTCACCCAGATTCGCATATGGTCGTATCGGTATCCTTTAATGGTAAGCTTTGGCTGTACAGGTAGGATTGCAAGCCAATCTTTCTTGAAGGTCCATGGCCCTCCTTTTAGTACATCATCCCTGCAGGCTTTAGTTTCAAACTTAAAGAGAAAATGACCAGAGCCTAGAGACGTTACCGATGAGAGTTTGTATTCTCTCCAAATAGCAGTGAAGAGTCGCATCACAGCAATCTCTTCATAATCTTTAGTGTTAAAAAGTTTTCCGATAAGAGACGATTTGTAGTCGTCAAGGGGAATGGCCTTTGTTGAGGCAGGAGCACAGATCACATGTTTTTCCTCCGCTGTAAACTGAAGGTTGTCAAAGCGAGAGAGAAAGGAATCAGTAGAGGCCATGAGGGCTTGTTTGTACTCAAGGATGTAAATGAGTGTCACACAATTGGAGTGTATCGCAGGAAGTGTGAAAATATGCCTAGGGAGCAATATACTTAAGCGGCAATTCTCAATAAATTGAAAATGATATTCAAAACATTGGATGAGTGGATAATCTAAAAAAGGATAGGATAATGTTGAATTAAATTTAAAATTCAATAAAGTTCTGTTAAGAAACTTTAAAATGTATTTGAATTTAAGTAATTTCCAAATAATATTAGGATTAAAAGATAGAATTAACTTAAATTCAAATAGATTATCCAAAAGGAAAAAATGAATGGAATTTATATAATATCTTACTAATCGTGTGATTAAAAGATAGTGAAAAAGAAATTTGAAATTAAATAATCTCTTAATAATCATGAGATTAGAAGAGAATATTAATTTAAATTCAAAAAGATTATTAAGATAATATTCAAAAGGGTTGAATTTAATTACTATTCTAATAATCCTGAGATTAAAAGATAATAGTAATTTTAATTCAAATAAATGGCTAGGATTATAAGATATTATTAAACCCCAATCAGTTAGAATTTTATCCAAGAATAAAAGTAAATTGAAATTATACAATATCGTAACCAACTTGTGGTTAACAGATAATGTAAACAATAATTTGAATTTAAATAAATTCTTTATAATCTTGAGATTATAAGAGGATATGAATTTAAATTCAAAGAGATTATTAAGGTAGTAGGGAAAGGATTTGAATTTAAATATTATCTTTTTAATCCTAAGATTTAAAGATAAAATTATTTTAAATTCAAATAGAGCCCTAGATAGGGTGGATTTGTCTAGATAATTAAAATAAAAATTCATTTGTATTTTAATATCTAGATTATGTAAATGAAACATCATTTTAAGTTTATTATGCACGATATTTAAATCGTAATCAGCTAGTGAATCCCAAAGAATTAGGAGTAAGTTAAGATGTGAGATAATTTGGTGGGGTTCTACCGATTTGCATGCATTGCATGGTGATGGTGCACGTGCATGGGCCATAGGCTCCCATGCATACATGTGACGTGGCATTTCAATTTTCCAAAGAATAATTGAAAATAATTGAATCAAATTGTAATAACGGACGCTCCAATAATTGTGGAACAGTAAAGTTGCTGCCGTCCGGAGGCTTGCAGCTACCATCTCCCCGGCCGGTTGATTTGGTTGACGGTGCTCATGCACCTTAATAAACTTGAGAACCTTTGTCTTTGTAGACAGGATAATGAAACAGGCGTAATGCAATATGCTAACATTTCGTTGTAGTAACAAAAATGTAGAATCGAATGAACAAACTCTCTGCCTCGCTAAACGCTTACAGGTAGTTTCATTCACAAATAATGAATTTCCCAGCGTGTTGTTGCTGTGAAGGGATTGGATACAAGGTCGTTTAGACCAGGAAAATTCCTGTACTCGATAAAAGGAGACAGGGTCTGCGAATGGTATCAAGAATGATGTCCCAGCATGCATGTGATGTATATAAAATACATCAGTTGCCTTATCGGCAGATTTTGGCCATTGCCAAAGCCAAAGTGTCACCAATGATAGACACAAAATTGATAGGCAGATAAAAATCCTCCGGGCTAGGTGAGTGGTGACCACTTTCATCATGTTTGTGCTAAGCAAGCACCACGATGAAAGAAAGAAAGGGGGTGGAGGCATGGTTGGCGGCGGAGATCAGGGCAGAAGAGGGCGGATAATAGGAGGAGGAGGAGGCGGAGAAGGGTGGATAGAAGGAAGAGTGGGAGAAAAGAGAGGGGAAAGTTTTAGAGAAAAATTGAGAGAGAATTTGAGAGAATTTTCATCACCGCACCCGTTGGAATTTTTACCCGTTGGAATTTTAACTGAGTAAAAAGTACAAAAATTGAGGTTTTGCAATATAATTGATTTGAAAATCTCCTAATGAATTATTTGAACTCCTAATATTTGACAAAAACTTGTTTTGCGGTCCTTTTGTAGAGGTTTCGGACGAGCAGGTCTAAATGGGCCTTTCAATGGACCCGTTGGAATTTTAACTGAGTAAAAAGTACATAAATTGAGGTTTTGCAATATAATTGTGTTCAAAAGCTCCTAATCAATTATTTGAACTCCTAATATTTGATTAAAACTTGTTTGCGGTCCTTTTTGTAGAGGTTTCGGACGAGCAGGTCTAAATGGGCCTTTCAATAGACCCGTTGGAATTTTAACTGAGTAAAAAGTACAGAAATTGAGGTTTTGCAATATAATTGTGTTGAAAAGCTCCTAATAAATTACATGAACTCCTAAAATTTGATTAAAACTAGTTTTGCGGTCCTTTTTGTAGAGGTTTCGGACGAGCGGGTCGAAATGGGCCTTTCAATGGACCCGTTGCAATTTTAACTAAGTAAAAAGTAAAGAAATTGAGGTTTTGCAATATAATTGTGTTCAAAAGCTCTTAATCAATTATTTGAACTCCTAATATTTGAATAAAACATTTTTGCGGTCCTTTTTGTAGAGGTTTCGGACGAGGAGGTCTAAATGGGCCTTTCAATGGACCCGTTGGAATTTTAACTGAGTAAAAAGTACAGAAATTGAGGTTTTGCAATATAATTGTGTTGAAAAGCTCCTAATCAATTATTTGATCTCCTAATATTTGACTAAAACATTTTTGCAGTCCTTTTTGTATAGGTTTCGGACGAGCAGGTCTAAATGGGCCTTTCAATGGACCCGTTGGAATTTTAACTGAGTAAAAAGTACAAAAATTGAGGTTTTGCAATATAATTGTGTTGAAAAGCTCCTAATCAATTACATGAACTCCTAAAATTTGATTAAAACTTATTTTGCAGTCCTTTTTGTAGAGGTTTCGGACGATCGAGTCAAAATGGGCCTTTCAATGACCCGTTGGAATTTTAAATGAGTAAAAAGTACAGAAATTGCGGTTTTGCAATATAATTGTGTTGAAAAGCTCCTACTCAATTATTTGAACTCCTAATATTTGATTAAAACTTGTTTTGCGGTCCTTTTTGTAGAGGTTTCGGACGAGCAGGTCTAAATGGGCCTTTCAATGGACCCGTTGGAATTTTAACCGAGTAAAAAGTACAGAAATTGAGGTTTTTCAATATAATTGTGTTGAAAAGCTCCTAATCAAATACATGAACTCCTAAAATTTGATTAAAATTTGTTTTGCGGTCCTTTTTGTAGAGGTTTCGGACGAGCGGGTCGATATGGGCCTTTCAATGGACCCGTTGGAATTTTAACTGAGTAAAAGGTACATAAATTAAGGTTTTGCAATATAATTGTGTTGAAAAGCTCCTAATCAATTACATGATCTCCTAAAATTTGATTAAAACTTGTTTTGCAGTCCTTTTTGTAGAGGTTTCGGACGAGCAGGTCGAAATGGGCCTTTCAATGGACACGTTGGAATTTTAAATGAGTAAAAAGTACAGAAATTGAGGTTTTGCAATATAATTGTGTTGAAAAGC